>SNQJ01S0011323.1:128430-155314 GCA_010110895.2 Picea sitchensis | reverse complement strand
TATGATAAGTAATCTTTACATTATTTACATTAGCATACATATGAGCACCAACTCATAATGAGGCTACAACCTCTATTTTTCATGCAGCAACTTGCTGAGAGCACCAAATCTCTGTTTTCTCTAGCACCTACTAGAAGGAAGCACCAACTCCCTGGTTTCTCTTGCACCCACTAGAAGGAAGCACCAACTCCCTAAGTGTTCCAGCACCAACTGGATGGAAGCACCAACTTCCATTCACACAGGCACCAACCTGTATAACATAGAACAACAGTTCTCCCTTGCACCACTCTGTCACCCTTGTTTCTCTGGCTGCAACCAAATGGAAGCTACAACTCCCTGTGTTCAAGCACCCACTTGAACCTCCAAGGACAACAGTCCTCCCTAGCACCTCCCTACCACCCTGAAATATAAATCTTTTCTACTAAAACTTATTACAGTGATATAATGTTCATCAATGGCTTACCAGTCTCATCACTGTTCTGCTACACTGCCTTGCTCTGTCTGCCTCACTGTCATCATGCACACATCCTTGCGCTTTTTGTTCTTCTTCCTTTTATGCTCTGTGCACCATGTCCATTCAATGCACCATTCCTCTTCTGTGCATTTCAGCTGTTGCACTCTGCCTCATTCTACACACCTAAATCATCCTCAACAACAACTCTGATCTCTTCTTTTGTTCTGCATACATATAGTCTCTATGCATCTTGTGCATGCTATCTCGCCATGCTTCTGCATGGTCTCTCCATATCGAGTGATCTGCCTCATCATCATGCCAACTCTTAAGCTTCTATGGTAGTTAAACGCATGTGTCCATCATCAATGGGTGTTATTTCGATATTCCTTCTCCTCTCCAGGAGTCGAGACTCTTCGTCTTCTCTGTTATAGTCGAGCTCAACCTCTCTGTTGCAGTTACAAGATTCAACACTCTTCCATCTGTCAATCACCTCTATGACCAATCTTCATCCCATTGGCAGATTCCTTGAAACTCTTCAGCTCCTCTGGCAATCACACTTGAGTCTCTTCAAGTCCTCTGGCATAAACCATCAGTGGTTTCTAGCAGTTACAGAGAGAACCATGAAATGGAGCCTAGCTATGCTAGCTCCTTCCACTTACGTGACCACCGGCTACATAGATATTTCACCATTTCGGCATTTTGGCATTTGGTAATTCGGCATTCGTGTGATCAAGTGTCTTGACACTTCAAGTCGCGATCCTCGAAATGGAGCTTGGTTGCACTAACTCCTTTCTCCATCTTCCATCGATGTGACCAATGGATGTGACCACAACCTACACCAAAAGGTTTTTCCAAATTTCGGTGATTCCTGTTGCGAGGCATCTCGATTCTCCAAGTCACGGTCCCCGAAACTCCGAAATGGAGCTTGTTGCTTCAAGATTTTCTCTACAGCTCTTCAACGATGTGACCACCACCAGTGACCAAGTGCTTATCCATAAAGTTCTTTCGTGATTTCGCAATTCGGCATTTCGACATCCTTGATGCGAAGATTTCTTGACAACTCCAAGTCCCGGTATCCGAAACTACGAAATGGAGTCGGATCAACGACATTTCGTTCATTCACATTTCCTTGTTTTGGGACTCCTGTGGTGAAGAGTCTCGGTGATTAACTCCTCCAACTCTCGGTATCCAAAGTTCTGAAATGGAGTCAGATCAAAGATACGGTATTTCATTGTTTCGCATTTCAGCGATTCGGAATTTCGACACTTCTATGGTGAAGTGTTTAGACACTTCAACTCCTGGTATCCGGGACTCTGAAATGGAGTTATTTCCCAGTCTGCGAAGCTCTTTGTTGGTGTGCCTATTTCAAGATTTTGGCATTTCTCATTTCGACGATTCGACATTTCGACACTCCTGTGATGAAGTGTTTTGACACTTCAACTCCTGGTATCTGGGACCCCGAAATGGAGTTATTTCCCAGTCTGCAACATTCTTTGTTGGTGTGCCTATTTCAGGATTTCGGCGTTTTGCATTTCGTGATTCCAAGACTCCTGTAGTAAGAGTTCTTGACATCCCCAACTCCCGGTATCCGAAATCCTGGTATCCGAAACTGTCTCCTACTTTTGGGATTTCGACGTTTCGCATTTTGTGATTCTGGGACTCCTGTGGTGAAGTTCTTTGACTCTTCAACTCCCGATATCTGGAACTGTCTCCTGCTTTTGGTATTTCGGCGTTTCGCATTTCGCGATTCTGGGACTTGTCGTGAGTGTCCTTGACACCTCCACCTCCCGGTATCCGAAACTCCGAAATGGAGTCGGATCAATTTATCCATGATCTTCCTTGCCTTCCTGTAAACCATCAAATGATCAAGCACACTCTTGCACTCTACGTGCACCTCTGCACTTATCCTTTTGAGCTTACGTTGTCCCTTCTTTGCCATCGCTGCATACTTTGAACTTGACATCAATGACAAGCACACCTACCTAAAAACATGCCAACATCTTTGGCCTAATGACAACTCCATGTTTTTCTCAGTTGAAACTTTGAAGTCTGATCATCTTTCGTTCTTTTGTCCAAGGGAAGTTTCACCCAACCTGAGTCGGCCTTTTTGCAGTTTGTCTCTTGACCTCATCAGTCGACCATCCTAAAATTCCAGTCAAGTCTTGATTCGAAATCGATGAAGTTCTCTACTTGATCATCGAGATCCTCTTATCTTTTCCTGACGATTCGTCGAAGACCTCTGGGTAGTGAATTCATACACTCACATTTCACTCCTACCCGAGTTTTGAAGATCTTGAAGTTGTTTCTCGAGCTTTGAAGGCCTCATCTCTAGCCATCGGGCATCACTATCTTCTTGAATATGGATACTCTACTTGTATATCTTTGATTGATTTCGAGATGTAGATCCGTTGTGTATTGCTCGAGGCTATACTTTATATAGTTATATGACATGGATATGCAGTGTATTTTATTGTCATCCATGATTTATTTCATCCCGAGCATGGGTATGCCCACCTTAGAGAGACAATTGTTATTTTGTAGATGGCACCTCCTGAACTCTGGTCCCAGGCTCACTCGTTTCCTACATAGGAGAAGATTTTGTAATGTATTTCGGCCATCATATGTTCTTCTGACCTCACACATTAGGGGGCATATATTATAACCCTAAATTTCTCTACACATGGATACCTGGACTTTGGCCCTCTTACTTGCATTTTTTTCCAAAGCACTATTGAGTTGCTCTTCTAAAAAATCAATTTTTTGAAGATGTATTCGCCCTACTTCACTACTTCCCGCGTACATACGCTTGCTGCACCACTACATCTTGTGTACATACACATGTTGCACCACTACAACCTTCATATACTTGCAAATGTTGCAAGGAATTCATTGATATTACAAGCTATTGGGTAGTTTCCCAACTAATCCACCACCTATAGCTCATCACCCAACTGAATAACCATTCTTTTCCCATATAAAAGGAGGTCTTGGGTTCTCATTTTACATCTAGACATAAGAACAGTGAAACTCTTCCCGTTTTACATCCCCTCCTTGCCCAAGTCATTGCAACCCTTTTGTGAGAATTGTCTCTACATTCCCCAATTAGCCCTTCTTCCTCCATCAAAATCCATTCACTTCCCAAGAAGAGATCAGAAGGTTGAGAGGAGAAAACATATGAAGTTGCACTTGGATATTGGTGAAGAGGATCCTAGACCAGGTTCATGGAGCAGTAGCCGACTTTGATTGTAAAAGGTATAATCATTGAGTTATCAATAAAATAACTACTTTTCCTTTCCAAAATCATGGTGTACTGAATGATTTTATTGGTTTATGTTCTAACATCTAAACCTAATTTGTATATGGAATAACATGTTTTTCGTGTGTTGTTTTTCAATCTTTGGATGAAGGCCAACCCTGGGAGGAGGCATGTAGTCAACATAACTTCCAAGCATGAGGAGGTCATCATCGGACGTGGAGTAGAGGTATAGTTACCCGACCTTCCTCATATTTATTTTTCTTGTATGATTTTTGGGGATGTTTGGGGTACTTAGAGAAGTAGTTGACTTTTAGATGGTTAATTGAACTGCCTACATTATGAACCCTAGTGTAGTCATAGGGGGGTTTTCTCGCTAGCAATGACGTTGGTTCTATACTATTGATTGGGTCAGTTGTTTTGAAGGCGATGATGTAATTTTTCAATGTATATCTCTTCTTCTCTTGTTCCAATATTTCTTTCAAGAATATTGGACAATGAAAAAAATGTATTAAGTATATGACAATGAAGAAACAAAATGAAAATATTAAAGTTTAAATATGAATTTTTAATTCTCGTAAGGAAACACAATGCTTCTAATGCTAAAACCAAGGAACATGAGCATTCATAGTCCATATCAACCCATACACAACAAAGAAAAATTATTAAAACCTAAACTTACCTATGCATTTGTTGATGGGTGGCATTGTGAAATTTTTGGCTTCAAGAAGAGAAAATTCTTGAGTATGATAAATAAACAACTCTAGGTTGTTATTACGAAACAAAATTTGGCATAGGAAGAACACATTTCTAAAAACATTGGAAAGAGAGTGGTACACTAATCCTTTTTTGGCTTCGTACTACTGCAAATTAATGAAGAAGCAAAAAGAGAAGTCACTTGTGCCATCACTCCATCCACAATAAGGATTGGAATTAGAGCAAGGTTCAAAGGGTATAAGTAGTCTAGTTTTATACGTAGATAGAAACTAAAATTTGTTGATTACCATCCTATAAGCATGCTCATATTCCATCCCTATATATGATGTAGAGTTTGAAGGCATGTGAAACTAGTGAAGGTAAAGGAATACTAGTTTGACGATGAAAAATTGGATAGTCACTCTCACTTTAAAAATCTAAAACCTTACAAACCCTACTATCTTGTTGAAACCCTAGTAATATTACAATTTTTAATGTGAAAAACTTATGGCGGCTAAAGTTACATAGAGTGTTTTGATGAGAATATGTTTCACAACATGAACCACTGAAAGTTATCTCTATAAAACCATGTAAGAAAAGAAACCCTCAGATGAAAAGGTCATGTGGAAATAGTTTACAATTACCACATTTATAGTATCGATGCATTGAATTTACAAGGTGCATAGGTAGAAAGGTGTGGCTTGGTCATGGGAATTTTTTCTATGCAACTAACACTAGGGAAAAGGGAAAGATTGGGCACACAACCCAATATGATCCATTTTGACACAATAGTATCTAAGGGTAGAGGCTAGTGGGAGAGAGGACAATTTTTTTTAAATCTGTGTGGGAGAATGTGACTATCATGAGTATTTTGTAGGAATGATGGAGAGGATGTTAGTACATGTCAAGACACATCAAGCAACATAATCAAGTTCTTTTGTAATGTGCCTCTAGTAATATAACAAAGGTTTTGTGTTCAAACCTAACTAAGAATAATATCACATTCAATTTTTGTGAGATGCACTATGTACTCTAAATATTTTTTTGCCCCATTTTTATAATTCATGAGACAATCAATATGAACATAGACCCTTGCATAGGTCATTTTGTGGATGACCTTTATAAAATAAGACACGTTCCTTTCCACAACAATGTCATCCTTATGATACATATCTACCTAAACCATTGGTTGGTGTAAACAAGTTCAACCCATTTTTAGAACAAGTGGTGCATAGAAATATAGTGGTCTCACAAAATATCTACAAATTTATGTGGGGATTCTTATAATGTCCACCTATTCCATGCAAGAAATATCGAGCTCCCTTATAATAATTATCCATGGATATTTACTTCTCTAATTAATTAAGAGTTTCTTGATCATCATAAGTTTGCAATAACATTCCACGAGGAATGGTAATAATAAAGGAGAAGGCATGATTTTCATCATGAGTTTGACCTAACTTTGAGTATTTGAGTCGAAAACCACGATGCCATTAATAAATTCAATGATACATGTATATATGTTATTAGTACTATAATATATCTTCCATTCATTCACTTCACTATTTTAATTTTATTAAATTAATAATTCCATCACATGCATACACAATCTAGTATATCCTATCCAATTGAACACCCAACTAAACGTAAGTTAAGAGCTTTATCTTTAATCAATCTATATCTTTTTTATGCTCTTTTTAGCTTTATCTTTAATCAATATACATCTCTTTTTATGTTTTTTTTTTCTTCCTTATCACCAAGTAGATTCAATGTCAATAGGTGGTAAGCAAGGTAAATTTTCAGTACCCAAGTTCTTAGCACCTTACCCCAAGGAGATCAAGGGAATCGAACATGTGACCTAGCCAACTATATATTTTTAATACTCTAATAAAATACCTTTACCTTTAATCAAACTACATATCCTTCTTTTTATACTATGTATATTTCTCAATCTATTAAAAAGATAACATAATTGATTATAAATTAACCTTGAAACAATAGATTTGTTAGCCTATGGCTTACCTTAACCAATCACTAAGTCTAAATTGTCACCTATATTTTTATTATTCATTTAGGATATTAGTAATATATCCTCAAGTGATGACTAATGATTTAATTATGATTGCCTAGCCTAGCCCTCAATCATGATTTTAGGATCTAGATCAAATCTCTCTATGAGGTTGCATCACCCATTGTACTATAAATATGTATAATTTAATGCATCATACATTGAGTACAAGGAAATCAAATTCAGCCACAAAAATTAGTGAAAATTAAGCACATATGATCAATCATATGTGAAGAACATTCTCAAGCATTCAATTTGTCAACCACATCAACCATGGACAAATTAAATATTTCGAAGCTCAACACATCATGGAGCATTTGAAGTTAAATAGTAACTTGCGAACAATATTTGTTGTAAGATTACTTGATCAAGTTGATTTGTACTTGCAATAATGTATTTGTAAGTTTATTTGTCTTTTTGAAATCAAGTTGAGTTGAATTGAATTTTTCATAAGCTGCATTTTTGGCTGAGCCCAACACCCAAGATTCATTGTAATTTTGAGTCGAAATTGACAGGGTTGAGTGTTGAAACTCAAATCATTGTAAACATAAAAGTCTTTGGGATGCATTTTCGGTGGTAACTGACATCCTCAACTTCCTAGAAGCAAGTTCAAGCGAGGCAAGTTCAAGTGAGCGAGTTGCAGATAAGCCTTTTTCTTTCGAGTCAAATTGTAATCAGGATCTACCTACACAAGGAGACCTCATTTAGTGTTTTTTGAAATGGCTCGAAATCTAGAATTATTAGAGTTACTGAACACTCTAATAAACACCACTAAAGAAAACACAATGATATTGAACAAAGAAACTCCTCAATCAATGCTAACTTGTTTGCAAGTGACGCAAGCTAAAGTTAGACTTCTTCAATCTCTATCCCAACTATTGAATGATGAAATTAGGGATCTAAAACATCAACAACTAGTGAATTGTTCTGAACTAGTTTTTGTTCAGAACAACCCTCTCTATAATGATGATGATGATCAACATTCAGTGAAGGAGAAACTCAGAAAGACAACTCTAGATGCAGACAAAGATGAATCATTCATGAACCTACATTTCAAGAGTTTTCTTTTGAGTTTAGTGAAGAAAACCTTTCAGTGTTGCAGCAACATGTAGTAAATAAACTCCCAAAGATTTCAAAGCAACAGGTTCAGAATACTCTTTCCAAGACCATCATTAGACCTTGGGAAGAAATCATCTACAACAAGAATAGAATGGGACTTGGATATGACAAGGAAGTTACCTTTCATATTCTCGATTATTCCAGACCAATCAAGTTCCAAAGTGTTGGATTCCTTCATTAAGATTCAACTTCACCTGTTCAATTTCAACATCATAATGCAACATGCCAACATTACAATCAAGTTGGTCACATGGAGAATCAATGTTTTGATATCCATCCTTTCCAGCATTGTGGCAAGCATAACCATTCTTCAGACAGATGTTCAATACTGAAGAAACCTACAAGATTGAATATTCACTATGAGTGGATTGATCCTTGGCAATGGTCATCAACAACCAAGCGATTATATAAGTCTTACCATAGAATTCAATCTCGAGTAAAGACCAATCTTGAAGCACATAAAATTTGTGTACGTCACATAAGTGGTCCCCTTATGGCGTAGCTTTCAAGCATGGCCCTCACGGGATGAGATAACATGTGGTTTTTTCTTCTTTCCCACTTTGTGTTGTACTCAAATGGAATAAGTATGGTACTCTCTTGAGCTGACAAAGGAGGGGGTACAATGATGAAACTCTCATGCACCTTAAGGGGGGAGTTCAAAATTCTAGTGATGATGGTTCATGAAACCACTTATGGTCTCTCCTTTCAGTTGAAAAAGGGGGTAATTGATGATGGAATTGAAGATAGTTGTCAGACAAAAAGTTTCGACAACAACAAACATCAAATATGCCAGATAAGCATGAAATTTTCCAAATGGGAAATTGCAGTCTATAGATGATACAATTTAGCAGAATTATGGTTCAATAATTTTAAGTTGAATCATACATAATTGGGATGTTGATTTTGATTTTGAGAGCAATGATATGGATATTTGGTTCACATAGATATGGCCATTCGACCTAGCAAAGGACAAGAGGATCCTTCTGCATTACATATTGGCATTTGATTGAGTTGTCAGGCATTTTTAGGCATGTTTCAAACTAGAAGTTGATTCAATTCTCTTGGCTCGCTCTCATCGGATTGGAGTTTACATTAAGTGAACAAATTTCATGCATCCTAGCTCACATGATTACATAGTGAGATTTTCCAGAGATGGATGACTTTGGTAGGATTATGGTTCAATGACTTGCAATTGAATCATACACATTATACATTGGGATGTTGTTGGACACCTAAAAGTGTCAAAATTGGTTAATGGTCATCCAAAAACCATCATATACATGGTATCAATTGATCAGTGGTTATCCCAAACCACATATTCAAAGAGCACTTTTAGTGATACATTGATAGTAGAGTTGTGATACTACATGTTCACCCATTAGTAGAAGACATCAGATTCTTGTAGCTCAAATACTTGGAAAAATGATTGAATTGTCGAGCAATCGGGGAATGTTCAGATATTGCAGTTGTTCACTTCCATATCTCAACTCTCTTTTGGTTCATTTCAGATGAACCATTCAACATCCAAATTGACAGTTTTTCAGGCAGTTCTTCATTGAGGCTCAACATAGGAGTTTCAATATGAAGACTTGGAATTGATACCAATTTATGCTTTATTATTGGTATTATTGATTAGACTTTTGATTGAGGGGGGGATTGTTAGCCTATGTCTTACCTTAACCAATCACTAAGTCTAAATTGTCACCTATATTTGTATTATTCATTTAGGATATTAGTAATATATTCTCATGTGATGACTAATGATTTAGTTAAGAGTGCCTAGCCTAGTCATCATGCATGATTTTATGATCTAGAGCAAATCTCTCTATGAGGTGGCATCACCCATTGTACTATAAATATGTAACATTGGAGTTAATACATTAGAGTGTTGGCTAGTATGCCTTTTCCGTCATCTTGTTGTTATTATGTATATTTTATCAATTAGTATCAGAAATTCTTTGTTTTATCAAGATTTAGTATTTTTTTCATTTAAAAACTTTTCCACAAATTAATAAACAAGTAAATTGCATTAATACTACTTTGAATTTATGTTAACTTTAGGTATACTCAACATGTTCCATCACATAAGAGTTTTTTTTAAATCTCAATAACATTGAAATGAAAATTGAACTAAGCATGGTATTTGAGGTGTGTTCTCAAAGATATTGAAAGGTGTTGTTTAAAAACATGCAAATGCAAATTAATTAAATCATAATGTGTTTGACTTTGTTTTCAAAAATGTAAAAAGAGATAAAATGTTTATAAATTCACTATTCAGAATTTTGGAGTGTTGGTATCCACTCAAAGAAATATCACCAATGGAACCAAGGGTGAAGGATAATGTAAGGGTTAAGGACAATGTGATCATAGATTATATTTCCTTGGAAAATTACATTTGTAAGACATGAAACCCAGTGTGGCTATAACTTAATTTTCAATTCCTAGTAAATGAGATTAACCAAAATTTGTACTACCTGGTTCCTCATGCAATAAGTATATACTATCTTCGAAGTATATACTATCTTCGATTGTAATAATGCAACCCATCTTCTCATTTAATAATATGAATTTCATTGTGAGCATGGTCACTCAAAATGCCATATATGTGCAACATCTTCAAGATCAATCATCATAGGCATGCAAAGAAAGCCAAAACTTCAACCACAGACAAGCTAAAATGTACAACCGTTGAGAAGCAATCCACAAATAACAAGTAGTTGAATGACAACCCATGCATGTCTCTCATGGGTTTCAAGAATATCATAGCTACCATAGTCAACACCCTTGTGGTAGTGATAATGACATTACTGAATGCACAATTCTCTATCACCCATGCATTCGATAGTCCATGAACTTGTACCGAATGTTTCACAAATATTAACATATGATCTACTATTAAACTATTAATGAAGACATGGAATCATATAATAAAAAACTTATAATAATCACTCTATGTATATAGAAACGGTTGTAAATTGAAATGCACATAGGACTAATGCAAATAGAACTTAGGAGATGGGTAATTGCATGAAGAGATATGTGAAAGAATTTACATTGCTAAAGTGAAGAGAAAAAATGCTTTCACCATCATGTATAACCTGACCCCTAAAATAATAAAGCTAACTAGGGCCAACCATACTAATATTGACTAAAAAAAATAAAGAATGAAATCATGGCACTCTTCAAGCCACAACTTATTAATCTTAGAAATTATTGGAGGATACCATTAGTGATAAGGCTATGATAACAAATCCTTGTGAAAAATGGATGTAATCAAAACCCCTTTCCACATTATAAATGAATTGAAGCATTAATTGCAAGGAAACAATTACTATATAGCTCCACTTACATAAAAAAGCATGTAGCTGCTAAAATAAAACATTCCTAAATCTTTGAAGCAGGGATATTGTTAAGAACCCAGGCATCTATGTTATAAATTTGAGTTCTCATTGTCCCCAACAAATATTGTTGCCATCCAGAGATTGCTAATATGGAATCCCCAATTAGACTGTAATATTTAATAAATATCCTAATCGATGTAGTGTGGCAGAATATTAAACTGCAGCTGAAAAAAACCTAGAAGTCGTTGCCTATTGAGTCGGTGAGGATGATGATGCTTACAGGATTTGAACCCGGAGTCATCACATTTTGAGTCGGTGCAACAGTAGTAGGTGAGGATGATGACGTTGCTATCCATTGAACCAGGAGATGTCAGGATGTGGCAGTTTTCAATGTTAATTTTTCAATGTGTTAATAGGTGGGTGTTTTTAATTGGGTGCGGAAAGACGATGAAAATTGTGAGATAGACCTTCCCCTTAAAAGAAAATGTTCGACATAATAAATTATTAATATGGAATTACAAAGAATAAAAAGAGTCCAAATATCAACATATAAATATAAAATAAAGAAATCATTATTATGAATAATTTTTAATATTAAAAGAAAACATATATTTTATTGAGTAATGAAAATTACAATTCTTAAGTGCCAAATCCCATAATAAAGGAGAAACATGGAGCATGATCATACCTATAGTAAGTGAAAAACAAGACTTAAAATCCATATGAAAAGAGTGACTAAATATAAAATACAAATACCTTAGTGACCCAAAATCAAAACTCCAGTAAAGTTCTTCAAAATATAATCCAAATAGAACATTGCCCAACTTAGAAAACATATTTACAAGTAAAAAATATCTCTAACTATATTGGAGATCATACTTCCTACACAATATTCTTCAATGATAAACTGGTTTTCATTTAGAAGTAAAGCGTTTTTAGAGAGAGTATCAGCAACAGAGTTGAGAGCCATGGAAATATGAGTGAAAACAATATGGATGGACATAGCAGTGATATAATGAAGTTGATTTTCAATTTATTACAAACCCAGACTAGTAAAATGAACTTTCTTATTCATCTAGTCTATGACAAGCTTTGAATCTCCAAAAATATGAAGAACATGTACTTCGCTATCCACAACATACTTTAGAAGAGAAAACAAAGCATTGAATTCACCTAAATTGTTAGTTCTATTGCCTAGGTAGATTTACGAAGAAGAAAATGAGTATCAGTGAAATGTAAGATAAATCACAAACCACAAGTACAATCTAGCCCTTGGCATCCCCCATCAAAAGAATCCCATACACCTTATTTTTCAATCACCAAAATGTTTTCCAACCAAGGATGATACGTCTTCTAGCTAGATTTATAACCAGAGAGAAGTGCATAAGTTTGTTGTAACACCTAGAACGATGTATAACACAAGTTTCCCTCAAATAAGCTAACATTTTTTGCCAACCATAGCTCCCACACAACAAGAATAGGTAGAACTTGAAATTCCTCCAGTTCAGGTCATGTAAAATTATAACTACTCACGAAAGATATTAGAGATCATACCTTTGTCCCAAATATGATCGAGCTCCAAATGGCTCTCAATTTATGTCCAAACTTGATGTTAAAAGGAAAAATCTAGAAAGAGATGTACATTGGATTCATCATTCTTCTTACACAAGTAACACAAACCTAGACTTTTCTTATTTCACACCTACATCTTGTCCCATGTTAGAACTTTACCTTTTAGCAACAACCAAAAGAGTAGAATACCTTTCAGTGAGCCCCTAGTTTTCCAAAGTTTTTTATACCACCAATAATTCAAGTTTTCACCCATTTCCTGTAATTCCATACATCCTAGATTCATCGATTACCAACCACCAACCTTTTTAAAGGACCATACAATTTCATCCTCTAACTCAGAAAAATGAATATGGGACTTGCACAATTTAGAGTTATACAAAGTCCATTGATCTTTCCATTAGTTGAGCACCATCCCTAGTTCCATTAGGATGTCTGAGCATCATCCCTGATTATGTTAAGAGTGCACTGACTTGAATCTTAGAGCATAGTGACCAAATCCTGATGAAGAAAAATACTCTCTCCATAACCAATGATAGCATCCCTTCCAAGTCTAACATGAGTAATAGACCCAAATTTCTAAGCCAAGAATTGTCCTATTATAGGAAATGTGAGAGAAAGAGCCTTCCATTGATTAGAGACATTGTGAATACCCTTCTATCTTCTATGAATCCAATCCATCAAATAATCAGGAGCAATATATTTGTCAAGAAGAATACATCTCCAAAGACTATCCCTCGTTATGAAAATAAATAAAGAATTTTCTGCTAAATCCTTCACAAATAACCATATATCTTTTAACCCTTAACCCCCAAACTCCTTAGGTCTTGACAGAGTCTTCCAATTTTCCAAATGCAAACCTAGGTATTTTGTACTATCCTTTTGTAAGTAATTAAAGAGGAGTTTTAATATGTGAGTAAGAATACCTTTCGGAATATGGGCTACATATTCCAATATATCGGAATAGCCTCAATCACAAATTTAATCAAAATTAATGTAGCATACCCATATTTAAAAATTTTAAAATATTTTTGAAAACTAAATAAAATTATTGTTGAACAAGTTTTCATCTTGCTGTAATTTTTTATGTCTTTGCATCTGTCTCTTTATTTCTACATTTGTTTTTTTGTTTTTTTTTCTCAACTGTACAATAGATATTTTTCCTTAACCGTGTGTAATAATGTTGGACTAGAATTGAGTCATTACAAATGTCCTTAAATCACCTAGCCCAGGAACCTCAAAATTCCCTATGATGTTATCTAGCAACACTTTCACCGTGATCACACAACTTGATTCATTTTCTATGAGAAACATAAAGAAGAGTTTTTCATAAGCATGTGTGATTAGATAAAGTCATCTTCTTCAAATTTTAGAACTATTTAACCATTTGTGTTTTTCTATTATGACTACATGATAAATATGAGATAATGAAGGGATGCATCTTTTTTTTTTGTAAGTGAGTTGAGATTTTATATTACTGTAAAATTTATAATACACAACTAAAAATAGGGAGGGGTCCCTAGATCTACCAAAAAAGGAACCAAATCAGGGCCCTCGTAGACGCACTATCCACAAAAACAAGGGATCTGGGTTGCCACCCTGGGAAACCGACCTAGTCCTCTTAAGCCAGTTTGCAGAAAACCATAACTTAACATATTCAGTAACAGATAACAGTAAGTAGTGCATAAAAACCATGGTTGGTGTTGCACTAGTCCAAGATGATTGGATGGTTATCGTCTCCTTCCTTGTTTGCTGCTTTTTACTCTTTCAGCTCTACCATGCATGTCCTTCTTATGTTGGTTGGAGTTCTGTGTCGGTCCTCAGGAGTTATGTCTAAATGGTGGACGTAGCAGAGATAGATGTGAAATTGTCCTGCCAGTCGCTCTAGTTTTTCGTGTTGACTCCTCTATTCCTCCACTATTCCTATGGCAAGAGTCTCCAAGTTGCTGAGTCGATTCATGATTTCTAAGAGCTCCTTCTTATGTCCCCTGATCGCTTCCTTGCTGGTCTCTTTCCTGTCAGCTTTCAACTTTCCTATCAACATTTTAGTGCGCCAGGCTTGTTCCACCGGTTTTTGGTAGAGGGTCATTCTTGGTTGAGTGGTCCTTGGGTCCTTAATCTCGTCGGCTTCTTGAATGAGTTCATCCCATTCCTTGATCTGGCATTGGTTGTTGATTTCTCTTTCCCACCTGTCTATGACTGCTTTCCCTTTGGGGTCGACCTGCTTGAGGAAGGTTTCCTTGGCCTCTCTGGCCGCTTGTTCCACCTTCGTGATTTTCTAGGCGCTTGTTGGATGAGCTTCCCCTTGGGGGCCTCTCTTGCTCTAGGTATTCTTCAGTCTTGTCATCTCTACTTGTTTTGGGTGGTTCTCGACTTGAGTTCATCCTCCACTTTTTTCCATTACTTGTTGGTGCTTAGTATGGCCTCTATGATTTCTTCTCTCTAATCTATGGTTTCCTCTGGTGTTGTTTCCTTTATTGGGTTTCCCCGACTGTTGGCTTCTCTTGGGAATCATTGATCTCCCGTAGAGGTGTCCTTTCCAATTCTATCGCATTGATTTGGATCGTGTGTTCTTTGGATCCCTACCGTCATCCCTGTGTCGCTCCCCTATTTTTCACCTTGTATGTCAATCATTTCCTCCCCCCATACCTGTGTATAGGTGATGAGTACTCAACCCTGTCCATGGCCAGCCATTTTGTTCTGTGTACTTTTCCTCTTGCTAATATCCCTCTTGTGCTCCCACGAGCAGTCACTGTACTCCTTTCTAGTGATAGGGTTTCCATATTGTATCTCCTCCTGTGGTGTGACATGGGTCTGTATTGGAATTCATGTTGGCATGTTGGCCTTTTGGATTCTGACGGGGTCCTACGTGCCTTCCAAGTACTTCTGTTCATCCAATATCACTGTGGTCACCTGTATTTTGGCTGCCCTCATAATCCTTTACCTCTATTTGAGTGCAGTCAGTTAAAAACTGACCACTTGGTATGTTACGTCATATTGTGTCCAGTTCTGGTCCTGCTCCGTCTACACCTTCGTTAGCTATTTTGTCCGCTAGGCCATTGGATATCCTTTGTACCCATCACAACTCTACTGTGATCCCCAACTGTATCTACTCCTGAATTCTTTGTAGGGTCTGTGCTAAGCGCCAGTGTTTCTGGATTTTGCCCATTTTGGTGTCGTTTTGGAGCTTCCTTACTGTGTTGATTACTACAATGGAATCTCCTTCCACTATAGTATTGGTTATTGCTTCCCGGCGTAGAATCTCAAGGCCGGTGTCCAGGGCTCCAAACTCCACTGCATTACTAGTTGAGTTCCCCAAACTCCCAGTATACAACCAAATGATATTTCCTTGATTGTCCCTGATAACTCCTCCCAACCCTATCTGGAATGGGTTACCTTTCGACGCCCCATCAAAATTCAGCTTGAGGGAACCCTCTGGTGGCGGTTTCCAATTGCGCTCACCTATTTGGAGTTGCGCTGGTCATCTCACTTGAAATGGTTTGTGTCCATCCTTCAATCGAAAGGCCTCAAGAATTATGATATCCTGGGTTGTGAGTTGCACACTGCTTGGTTGGCAGTTGTGGCTCTGTACCGTTTCTCTTGTCATGGAGATGATGGTTTCCTTGATCTTTTCTACCATCCATTTTTGGTTCTTGAAGATGCGCCGGTTCCTTTCTTTGCAAACTGCCTAAATGATCATTCCAGGAATGAGGATCCAGTTGAGATTCACCTCTTCATTATCGTTGTAGTTCTCTTTCCAAGTATTTATAGTTGTGGATATATTCCCTATGATCCTGTTAGTCTATCGGAAGATGTTGGCCACCCAGTCCCAGAATTATGTTGTGAGGGTACATTCATCTAGGAGATGGTTTGTTGTTTCCTCTTTTTCTTCACATAGGGGACATCTGGAAGGTCCTATGAAACCACGCTTCATGAGGTTTTCCCATGTTAAGATTCTATTATGGAGTATTATCCACTGGAAGATTTTTATTTTAGGCCATTGTGGGCTATTCCAGAGCTTAACCCATTGTTGCATCGGGACTTCTTGGTCCTAGTTTGTAATGTAGTGGCATACTTCTTTGAGGTTGAATTCCCTGTCGTCCTTGTGCCCCCATCACAGCTGGTCCATTCCTTCCACAACTGTTATTTTTTGTTTCCCCAGTTCCTCCTCCACTTTTTGTATTGTTGTTGTGGTTTAGTCTCTATTCTGTGGGGTAAGAGTGTTTTGGATTCTCCATTTGTTGTGATCTGTCTCTTTCTTCTAGTATTGGTAGACTCTGGTTTTTCCTTGTGCAAGCATCTCCTGTTGGATTTCCTCCCTCCCAGATTTTTCCAATCTAGGTTCCTATTGCCAGGCGTCCTCCTAGAATCTGGCGGTTCTGCCATTTCTGACCTCCCAAAAGCTATGTGATTGAATCCAAGCCTTGTTTCACCATGCTAGGTTCCAGATAGCAGACCCTGCCTTGCTGCCTCTGAAGCGAATTTTGTCCTGATCACTTATGTTCGGGGCATATTTTTTCTTCCATAGGTTTACCCATGGCGTCTTGGTTTCCTTGACCTAGCGCCACCAAAGTTCCCCCCCATAGGCATCATTGGTCACTTGCGGGTCATGTAGCCCCAGACCTCCATTTTTTTTTGGTTTACAGATCTTCTCCCAAGCCACCAGTGCCCATTTTTTCTTTATTTCCGCTCCTCGCCAGAGGAAATCTCTTTGTATTGTCCTTATTTTTTGTAGTGTCTCCTTGGGGGTTGGGAAAACCAACATCATAAAGTTTGGAATAGCTTGCATCACTGACTTGGTTAAGATGAGTCTTCCGACTAGGTTGAGGAATCTGTATGTCCAGTTTTTGACCCGATCTTGTAGCCTGTTGATTACTTCCTCCCAAGTGGACATTTTGTAAGCTTTATCTGTTAGTGGGATCCCCAGGTAATTGGTTGGAAGTGTTTTGCATTCAAAGCCTAGAATGTTGGTCAGATTCCTCTGGATTGCAGGGTTGGTATTAAAGAAAAAGATCATAGATTTTGACTAGTTTATCTCTGCTCCCGAAGCTTCCCCAAACTCCTCTAGGATTCATTTGTAGGCTTTCACTTCCTTGATCATGGGTATGCCATGAAGTGTGGTGTTGTCCAAAAATTGTTGGTCTGTGGAGGTAGGATAGGTCACAAAGGGTTTGATCCCAGTTATTTCCCCTATTGTGGTTGCACTCTTTATGCTTCGGCTGAGACCTTCCATCATTAGAATGAAAAGGAAGGGGGACAACGTGTCTCCTTGTTTAATGCCTCTAGTGGGCCAGAATGATTTGGCAGGGGCTCCATTGACCAGGAGCGAGTAGCTTGTAGTTGAAACTAGGCTAACTATCCAATTGATCCAGTGATGGGTGAACCCGAAGGCTTCTAGGGTTTTGACCATATACTGCCAGCTAATTTTGTTGTAAGCTTTAGCTATGTCCAGTTGTATTATCATTCCACCTTGTTTCTGAAGCTTCAGGGTGTGGATGAGTTCGTGGGCATGGATGATATTGTCCATTATTTGTCTTCCTTCCACAAAAATAGCTTGTTCCTGTGAAACCAGTGTGGATAGGAGGGGTTTCAGTCTATTTTCTATGACTTTGGAGATTAACTTGTACACCACATTGAATAGTGTTATCGGTCGGTATCTGTCCAGGGTTTTGGCTTCATTTTATTTTTGGATGAGTGTGATCATTGTGGCATTTAGCGCTTTGAGAATAGAGGCTGACCTTCTAGAGTCTTCCACTACTCTATACACATCATATTTGACAACTTTCCAGTAGGCTTTGAAGAAATCCACTATGAAACAATCCAGGCCTGGGGCTTTCCCATTGGGCATTTCCTGGAGTGCTTGGTCGATTTCCTCCTCCGTTATGGGTTTGTTCAAATTGTTATTTTGTTCATCAGTGACCAGTCGTGATATATGTTGTATTATCCTTTGTATGGTTGTCGTTCTGTCTTGGTTGGGTTCATGGGCTATCCCCTAGAAGTGGTTTACCAGAGTTGTTTCTATGTCTTTATGTGACTCTCTATCTATTCCATCTTGATTCCTGGTCTTCAGGATTTTGTTGTGGGCTCTTCTGGCCATCGTTGTTCTGTGAAAAAACTTGGTGTTTCATTCCCCTTCCTTTAGCCATCCGATCCCGGACTTTTTTCGCTAGAGGGTTTCTTCTTGTTGACATCGTTTCTCCCACTCCTGGGTCAGCTGAAGTTCTTCCTTTTTCCGTTCCTCTGTGTAGCCTTCCAAGATGCAGGTTTCCTGGAGTATTTTCATTTTTCCTTCTATATTGTTCTTTTCTTGGTTTATATTCCTGAAGGTGTCCTTGTTCCACTCCTTGAGCCTATGTTTGATGTGTTTGAGTTTTTTATAGAGTTTGAACATCCTTGTCCCTTTCTCTGGTTGCTCCTCCCTCCACCATTGTTTTATTCTTTCTTTAAAGGTCAGGTGTTCCAGCGAGAATTTCTCAAATATGAAAGGCATGTTTTCTGGGGTGGTCTGGAATCCTACTTCTAGTTGTACCGGCCAATGATCCGATCCCCCCCAGGGTAGGATGTTGCAGTCTAAGGTCATCCCTTGCATTATGATTGACTCTAACACTAGGAATCTGTCAAGTCTTGTTGCTACCTAATGTTGATTCATCCTTTTATTATTCTAGGTGAACTGGTTGTTATTAGTTTGCAGATCTACCATCTCCGTTGTGTCAATGAAGTTTGAGAAGTCCTCCACATCTCTATCCAATTGTCTTATCCCTCCTCTTTTCTCTGCAAGTGACATGATGATGTTGAAGTTCCCTGCTAGGATCCATTGGAGGTTGTTTGATTTGGTTTTAAGCTCTTCTAGGTCTCTGATCATTCCTTTACTTTCTTCTGATGCATGGGGTCCATACACATTTGTGCATATAAGCTCCTCTGCATTCCCAATGATTTTCATGCATAGCGTAAGAGTGTGTCTGAATTCTTCAGTTGCTATTAGGCTGAGTACTTAAGGGTTCCACAGGGTTGAGATTCCCCCTGCCATTTGTTGGCCTCCAATGGCCATCATTTTGTACTTGCACTAGTGTTGTTGACTGATGTTTTCCATTATGTCCATATTACACTTTGTTTCTTGAATAAAACAAAGATCTGGTTGGTCCTGCTTTAGTCTATTCCTAAGGATTCATTGTTTTTTTGGGCTATTTAGGCCTCTTATATTCCAAGTTATGACCTTCATTTTAAACATGCATGTGGGAGGTAGGGAAGAGTTTATTGATCTTACTCGAATTTATCAGTAGCGCTCCAAGCTCCTGCAGGGCTACACTATTTGATTTTCGTCCTTTTTTCCTTCGTGTCTGCTTGGGTGATAGTTGTGGTTGCCCCTTGCCTTTTTTAACTCCTAGGTGTCTAGTCTCCCCGTAAGTACGCTTTTGGCCATGAGCTTTGGATTCCTCCCTTTGGAGGAACATGTATTGGATGCGGTCTAGTTTCTCTGTTGGTACATTCTCTACACCCTGGTTTTTCCATTGTTCCAGTATATTTGTGAGATCTATCCCTTCCCTTTCCACTAGGTCTCTGAGATCTGGATCTTCTGTGCCTACTTCACTTGGGGTCATTTCTGCATCTCCATTGGCCTCTTGCATGGGGGTGTTGTCATCTCTGATTTCACCCACCATTGGGGTTGTGCAACTTCCTTGTCCCTTCTGAGTACTTGGTCGATCGTTGGGCTTGTTTATCCTTTGTTCTCTGACTTCCTGAACTGTTTCCTTATCTTGATCCCCTTTCACTTCTTTGGTAGATCAATCCTATCCTTCCGGTTTGTTCCGGGCCTCTGAGTTGATCCCTACTGAGGCTTTCCCTGCTTCTTGTTTTCTCTACTCCTGGGGTTTGGTTTTACAAAACCTTCCTCATCTGGTTGTTGTTTGGGGTTTTCTGTTTCTTTCTTTTTATTAAGAGGGAATTCCCTGATTAGGTGACCATGTTCATGACATCTTCTACATCTGAAAGGGATCTATTCATAATCGATGTTTTGGATCCATTCCTCGTCTCTGAATTCGAGGTTGATGGCTTCTGGAAGTGCTCCCGACACATCCATCTCTATACATATTCTTGCATAGGAGGTATATCTCCCTCTCAGGGTGGATTCTGTTGTCTTTATATATCTCCCCAATTTGTTTCCTATAGCTTCGAAAGTTGAGGGTAACCAATATTCTAAGGGAAAGGAGTAGAGTCTCAGCCTGACCGGTACCTTTTTGAAGGTTTCTTTTCGGGGGAGAAATTTTCCTTCCATGGTTGCATGTAGAGTCCTGCTGATGCATGGAAGTATGGCCCTCCTTCAAAGATTCTCTTCAAGTTTATGAAAATGGTTGTGAAGAAGCCTTTCGAGCCCAGATGGAGCTCCACTTCCCTATTCTGCTTCCAGTGGTATTTAATCCAGTTGCACATCATTATTTCTATGGGACACAAGCCCATAAACTTGAAAATTAGTGCATGCATTTTCATCTGATCTCTATAAAGTTGCATCTACGGATCCACCAGTACCACCTTTGGTATCATTGTTGTTTTGGGTTTGCATGGGTTGCACCCTTTTTTTGGGTTGGTCTTCATTGTGTCTTGCATTTCTCTCTGGGTTTCCTTGGCTTCCTCTTCCGTGCTCTCATTTTTTCCCTGGTTCCTTTCCGGGCCTTTCCCTGGGTCTAATCCCGAGGTTCCTATCATTGGTGCCTTGAAAAATGTGCCCCTTGGCCCTTTCCCTCTGTCTACCACTACCTGTTTGTATGAGGGGGTTCCCTTACCCCCCCCCTTTGGTGCTCATGTCGTACTCTTCTATGGTTGCTACTATTAGAACCCTAGCTTTTTGTTGCTCAGAACAAAATTCTCCTATGAAGGGATGCATCTTAACAACTACAATACAAGTCATTTTATTTTTCTATACAATATTTTACCCAAAAACTTTGGGTTTTTCTATTTCAAACATCTTGGAAAGCATTTCAGATATCTTCCATATTTATTTTTCATACTAAGGCATATCTTAGTGTTCCCTCTAACCATTTGAATGATTTCTATTAGTTAAAATTGGAACGCCCTTTCTGTTGATTCCATCACATTGAAGTTTATAAATATAGTGCACCAATAGACCATCATTCCTAAATACATAACAAACCTCAACACCTTTGCAACAAGAAATCAAATCTATGCTTTGGTTATGATGACAATACTTTCACATTTCAACAAAAACATAACCACGAGAACATATGTATAGATTCTAAATTATTTCATGTAAAATACAAGACATTTCTCTTATGATACGAGTGATAACAAGGATATTAATCCTTCAATTTGAACTTGTGAATGTTATGATCTTTCCATTTATAATCAAGCATTAAAAAATGGCACCAATCTTCCAAAAATAGCATTCACTTAATGGTTCGACACATTCAGTCCATAACAAATATCATTTGTGCAGTGAATGTCATAATACTATATAGTATGTTAATTTAATGGGAAATAATTGAAACAACAGTAGATCCCTTTTAGGCGATGTAGGTCACATCCTTTTATCCACAATGTAATGTTTAATATATATATTATAACCTAATTGTTCATGTGATATATATAAAAAATTTCCCCTTAATGTATAACACAACTATGGGAGGATACAAGCTAATCTTTGTTTGAGGATGTATATCTTACCAAAGGTGAATTGATGTTATCAATTTTGTATTGGGTCCGAAAGGTTTTCCTTGAAACAAAGCATGTACATCCTTACCTACATCTTACTGCTCATTAAACAGAGTAGACACAAAAGCAAAGAAGATGCAAATTTTGTTTCCAATAAAAAAATCTTGTTTAGAATGCAAACAATTTCATTCACCAACTGCACCCAAGAAGCATAAGAGGTACCATCATTAAGAGTAATTTATAATCATTAAGCAGTGATACAATGTGAGTTAATGATGAGCACTTCATTAGCATATTGTCACATGTTTGTTATTGTGAGAAGAGAAAATTCATAATATCTTGTACACCGATGTAATCATGTCATCTATTCCCAACATAAACATCAGTACACACCCACACAAACATATCTTGACATAGTAGAATGCTCTTCATTATACCATTAAAAAATATATTACCATAAATGGAACAAGAATGGGAAAGTAATGAAAAATAGGGAAATAATATTTTGGGGAATAAGAAGCATGAACCCAATCTCCCATTCGTATGTTATATTATGTATAAAAATTGATTAGTAATAGTAATTTTATAATGTGGTGTTGAGATAGGAATATGGAGGAAACAAGAAACATGGTTAATAGTGTCCCCACTACATGGTTTAATATCTTATAAAATAATAACAATAATGGTTAATAGAAACCCATGTTATCAACATGGGGACTTGGGAGAAGAGGTACATATTGTCCTCTTTAAAAAAAATTATCACCATCTTCAACAACTAGTGTCCCCATGAAAGAAAAAAAAATCTCAAACCGTCATGTAAGAGGTTTATAGGGTCAATCAGAACCTCATTGACATATAGAACCCATAAATAAAAAAAACTCCCTTCTCAAATCCCCTACATTGACCAAAACAAAGGAATGTTTTGACTCTTAATATGAGCGAGTTGTTTCCACTAAACCATAGGAAAATCCACAGCATTTTCCACCCTCTAGCTGGGATATGATACCTTCAATGTGTGGAAGAAGGTCCAGATTGTTGTCTCAAGTTTTAGTAGAGTTTTCAATGTTTTCTTGGTTTCCTCTCAATTCTACCAACTTCTATTCATGGTTGGTTGGTCTATCATGGGATTGGCTCTCATTTTCCAACGTGTAACCCCCCAAAACTCTTCTCTACCACCCTTTTTCATAGACCTCTTCTCCCCATTAGAATTTTCCTCATGCATAATGGATAGAGAGTTCAAACTCAACTTCTCCTCCTATCTCTAAGAATGTAGGGAAAACAATTTGCTAAAATTTAGGAGTTGTGGCTTAGTTTGAGGAGTTGGTTTCCTCCACCCCTCTTAACTCAGTTTTATTTTCAAATTAGGCAAGTGTCTTATTATCACACCGATTGTAGTTTGGGAAAATCCCAACCCAAACCACAAAGGTGTGAAAACTACAAGATTATTTACCCATTGTCACCTTAGATTAACACTCCCCTCACTTTAGTGACGATAAGATCACCACAAGGGGGGAATATCGGGTGACCCTAAGGGGATTGCAATGGAAAGTGAAAAAAGATGAAGGATTCCCTATAGGTCAAGTTCAAGAGTGGAAAGAGGATTAAGGATGAGCCTTGTGAGATGGTGATTGGTTTCCAAGGTAGTGTACTTGCAAAACAACGTTTGCCCTGCCCATAACAAGACAAAATATGATAAAAAAATCCTCAAACCAAAGGGGAATCAACAAGAAGACTTGTTGTCCCTTAATTGCAATAGTAAGGAAACATATATATCAGCAATAAATTAGTATGAGAGATGAAAAATATACCATCAAAATCAAGTTCAAGATGTTGGAAATAATGCTAGCAATTAGTAGATAAATTTCCGATGTTTAAAACAAGACTTTGATAGCAATTAGAGGGTTGTTAGTAAGTTTTATCAACAATATTTGTAACAGTATCATGTATGTAGAAAAATATTTCTACAACAACAATTTCTAGCCAATAAAATCAGCAAGTAAACCACCCAAACAATAGCTTATAACCAGTAGAATAGTTACTGAGGCTTACAAGTGCAATTTAGCAGTAGAATAGTGAGCAAAAGAATGAAAGAAGATGATTTTGCATGCAGCCCTATTGGCTGTAGCATAAATTTTATTACAACAATGAGATTGCTTGGCTAATCAAGACTCCCTTAGGGCATAATGTAGCTTAAAACATGTAAAATCAATTTCCAAACTTAAACAATTAAAACTCCTTGATATCACATTTACCAATGCATAATATTGAATATCCAATGCACATAGATCAGTGCCTTATATATTGGGTTATGAGGTCTCTTTTTTATGAGATGGGGTTTATTACTTCTCTAGGGGTGTAAGCCTTTTTACTCCCTAGAGCAAACAAACCTTAACAAGGTAAATCTACAACGGTGTAAGCCATTTTACTCCTTGTAGCAACCTTTGCAAAATAACCCTTTCAATGACAGTAAAGATAGATCTTGATGGAGGGTGTATGCCCTTATACTCATCCAAGGGTTTAACAAAATTAACCTTAAAACCAAGAAGAAACAACACAATTGCAGAAATTCCTTACCTAGTTAAAGAGATAGCATGAAAAACCCTTAGTTATCAAGAATATCCCACCACAATTTGTCAAGAGACAAACACCAAGAGATATAGCTAGCCTTATTTCACCAATAGACAAGTAGAAGCATCCAAAATCACAAGAGACAAGGTGGAGTGAATTTCTAAAGTAGTGAAAAACTTTCAGCCAAGAGAGTATGTAATTCTCAAAACCATGATGATAAAATGAAAGTGAGGTGACCTCTATTTATATGAGGTCACCTAAAACCAATTTTTACACTTTTTAAGAAACTCAACAACAAATTAGAAGAGGTCGACCTCCTCTATTTTCCTTTTACAACTTAAAAATATAAAATTAAATAAATTAATCATTTAGAAGGGTGACGTCATGCCCTAGAGGGTGATGCTAGGCCTCAAAAAGAGACGTTGAGCCTCCAAGTGAAGATCATTTTTCCTCCAAAGGCCATGTGTCACCTCGTCATGTGCTAGAGTGACCAATACCACATCTCTCTCCATCAAATAACATCACATCACCACCATAATCATCAAAACCCATCATAACCCCATAATCAAAGGTGACGTCAAGGGTTAGGGTATGATGTCCTGGGCCTCCCAAGGACCATGTTCAGGTGTAAGGGGGCACAATGTCATGGTGACATGTTGTCCAAGTGCCTCCAAAGGAAACATTGATATTCTCAAGTGTGCAATAATTGGGGGCACATCATCCATCTTATGCGCTTCAAGCCCCTATAAAGGTCCAAGTGACCTAGTTCCTCCATGGAAAAGCTTTCACCTAGAAAGGTCCTATAAAGATAAAAAAGTACGCCCTACAAGGTTCCACAAGTCATATGTATCATGCCAAGTAATCCATGTTTAATAAAAGAACCACCCAAACATGTGCATCAAATCCCCCCTTTTCAAAATAAACAAATTCTCAAAGACCTTATACAACTTTCCAAATTTAAGTATGGGAGGGTTGTCATGGTGTCTTATTGGGCAGGTCATTCCCCAAGTCAAGGAGTGTTTCCTAGGAACACCCTCTCTAAGTTATGTAAAAAAGTATTAGGTGGATGGAATTAATATTATGGTAGCTGCGGGAGGTATTTACCTCCATGTGTAAACCTGATGAGAATATAATATTTCGGTAAGCAAGAAGAAACCCTAATTAGTTCAATAATAACCCTAGAAGATAAGTCAACTCAAGAGGATAACTTGTATTAGGTTATTAGCCTCCAAGAGAAGAATTCAGCTAAAGGAAATATTATATACTAAGTAAATAGGCACCCAGAATGAGAAGTCATCCTAGGCAGTTTGCCAGATTTAGTATAAATATAGGAGGCCAGTCTTCATTCTACTAGGAATTCTCAAAACTATAGAAGCAACACTTGTGTGCATTGCAGTTGGCCATTTTATCTGCAAGTTTGGAGGAGAGTTGTTGTTGCAGCTGCGACGGCTAGCAGATTTTGGTTTTGTCTTGGACTATCTCTTGGTTATGGTTTGGACTCTCTGATAAGATCTTGATTGGTGCGCTATCCCTGGACAAAGGTGCGTCGCCCTTTGTTTGGCTATCTAGCCTAGGGTTTTCTTCTGGAATGATTCTCTCTCAAGGTTAAGGTGCTCAGGGGTGGCTTCGGCCTATGGTTGGGTGACAATAGTGATATTGTCTATGGTTAAACGAGCACATCCATATTATTCTATCAAGTTATGGGCCCACACCTCCTTCATTTAGTCTAACCACTAGAAGGGAGCATATCCATAAGGATACTAAGCTCATTGAAGAACTGTTGCTAGGGTTTCTAGCAGGAGCAGTTACCAAAGCATTGTTGTTACGGTTACTAGCAGGTGTAGTTGCAGAAACCCTAACCCTATCGTTGAGGCACCTTAAGTGAAGGGATTGACCTAATTTTTGGATAGACTAGTGCACCATATCCTAGCACATCTCATGGTACTCTCAGCAAGAAAAAACGTCAAGTTTGAGTTTTTGGTCAAATCTAGGGTTGACCCAGTCAAGGCAACCATGAATTACTCTATGAAGTCAAAAAACAAATTAGATGGGGCTTCTAACTTCAGAGCATGGAAGACAAGGATTGACCTCATCCTTTCCAAGAATAAAGTGTTGGATATCATGAAAGGAAAGATCGTGGAACCAGAGTTTGA
>SNQJ01S0011323.1:69922-126265 GCA_010110895.2 Picea sitchensis | reverse complement strand
CGAACGGTCATTTTCGTAATGAAAATGGTTCGATGGATTGTTGATGTACCATAGACAGTGATTCCCCTTGTGGTTAACATAGGGAATGGTCTAGGACAGCCTATCTTCTTGACGGTCACTCTTAGTAGTGGTCAAGAAGACTGGTCAGCCTCGTCGGACAATCATTCTTTCGAAGCTCATAGTTGTGAGCAGTGTCAAAGAATGGTCAGTTTTGGAGGTTGGTGCAGGACAGTCATTTCCTTTGGAAATGGTCTAGACATCCATTCCCTAGGGAAGATTCATTCTCTCTAGGTTGCACTTTGTTTAGTGCTGGAGGAATGGCCCATATAGGTGAATGGTTCAGGTTCAACAATCCGGGACAGGCATTCCCTAGGGCAGATTCATTCTCTCCAGGTTGCACTTTCTTTAGTGTCGGAGGAATGGCCCAGATAGGGAATGGTCCAGGCTCATAAATTGGGACAATTATTCTTCCTTTCTTGAGAAGAATAGTCCAGATAGCTCATCATTGATGTTTTACCTTATGAGGGAAGATGCTCTTCCAGATCTCACAGATGTGAGTGGAAGAATGGCCCAGATGACTCAGTTTATATCATAACAATGTTTTTTGTGCAAGTTGATATCAAATGATATGATTGTTATGGAGACTATATGTCTCCAGAAAGTAGATGTATACTACTATGGTGGATGTGTTCCACTGATTGTGACCATATGTCACCAATCAAGTATCTGTGTGCTACTTGGTGTGGTAGTGTACCAATGGATAGTAGTTGTGTACTACTATGGATAGACACAGTTGTGTTCTATTGAATGACATTGTTATGATTTCCTTGAAGACTATTAGTGGTGTTGGAAAATGTTTAATCAACTATATGGATGATCAATGGACAGATATTTCCCAGACGAAAAATGGTCCAGGACATTTATTCTTCTAGAACATATGTCCAGATTAGAAGAATGGTTCTTGTGTCACTCTGTGGAGTGAGTGACTTATCCAACATCATGTCCGATTAATCAAATGGAGTATGGTTTTGAGAGATGATGCAGCTGATGACACTGATAGCGATGATGGTGCTCATGATCTAGTCATGAGATAGTCTATACAACTATGTTGATGCTACCGGGTGAATGGTATGTTTGTGCTTAAGACCATTACATTCAATACCTCCCTGGCTAGGAGGGAGTGTTGAAATTATGGTAGCTGCGAGAGGCATTTACCTTCACATGTAAACCTGATGAGAATATAATATTCTGAGAAGAAAGAAAAAACCCTAATTATTTGGATAATAACCCTAGAAGACAAGTTGGCTCAAGAGGATAACTTGTATTAGGTTATTAGCCTCCAAGAGAAGAAGTCAGCTAAAGGAAATATTATATACTAAGTAAATAGGCACCCAGAATGAGAATTCGGCTCAGGCAGTTTTTCATATTTAGTATAAATAAAGGAGGTCAATCTTCATTCTGGCAGGCATTCTCAGAACTGCAGAAGCAACACTTGTGCGCACTGTAGTTGGCTAGTTTGTGTGCAAGTTTGGAGGAGAGTTGTCGTTGCAGCTGCTGCAGCTAGCAGATTTTAGTTTTGGCTTGGACTATCTCTTGGTTATGGTTTTGACTCTCTGATCAACTCCTTATTGGCGCACTATCCTTGGAGAAAGGTGTGCCACCCTTTGTTTGGCTATCTAGCCTAGGGTTTTCTTCCAAAATGATTCTCTCTCAAGGTTAAGGTGCTCGGGGGTGGCTTTGGCCTATGGTTGGGTGACAATAGGGATATTTTCTATGGTTAAACGATCACATCCATCTTATTCTAATAGATGGGGGTATGATTTTTGGGCATGGGTTTTCTTGACATACAAGGGCTCATATTGTCTCATTTATGGGTTCCTTTGTAAAGGGTGTGTTGCATCCTCATTTGCAATGCAACATGTTTCCAAGCCCTTTATTTTTCATTAATTGATTATGGTCCAAAGCATTGAGTGATATGTGAAATGGAAAGTAAGGAGCACCACAATGCCACTTGAATCTAGGAACACAAAGAGTTTCATGTGCAAGGAAAGTAAAATACATCACAAAATGCATTCCCTCAACAAGCAGGACATTTATTTAATTATGTGTTTTATTTTAGAGGTCCTTTATTTTTATGGAGAAGCGTTTCATTTCTCTCAGGACCTTAGGGTGAGAATCTAGAGGATAATCTATGGATATTATCTTTTCCAACTACAAACCCAATGGTAATTTAGCCCCTTATTCCCATGAAATGAGGTACAAGCCCTTCTTGTGTCAATAAGTCCAAAAACCCAAAAGATAAGGAGATAGAGGGAAGTAAGACTTGTGAAAAGGGGAAAATATGGATGGGAATGGTACAATGACCCTTCAAGGAGACCCCTTAGTAGAAACCCTTTTCTTGAGAGTGACCCACTTACTAGGAAACCATGTCAACCACCAAGGTGAAATGAGGAAAACAACATAATTTCCAAGAAAACATTTTCAAAATCAAGAAAGGACCCTTTGCAACATGTTAAAGTGCTACAATTATTAAAATGACACTTACCACGAGACAAGACTTGTTACCTCATGGAGCAAGGCTTGTTTTCCTCTGTGGGCCAAGATGGTGTGGTGGATGCTACTGCTACCAATCAATGGTGATATGTGGTAAGAGGAGGGGATATTTCTACTCATCCATCTCTCGGCACTCCATGTATGTAACTTGAGGGCCTCAAGACATCATCCCTTTAGTTACCCCTAGAAATGGGGGGTAACATATGGATCCTGCTTGGGGACATCTACTCATCATAGAGTACAAGAGAGCCTCAACATATCTTGGTAATAGTTGTGCCTACACACACTAAAACAATGCATGTTAGGATATTTAAAGGTGGTGCACTCACCCCTTTATTCATATGATCAAAATTTTTAAAAATCCAACTATGCATTAAAGTGATTCAATTAAAACATGTCAACCACCAAGGTGAAATGAGGAAAAAGGAATAATTTCCAAGAAAACATTTTCAAAATCAATAAAGGACCCTTTGCAACATGTTAAAGTGCTTCAATTATTAAAATGACACTTACCACGAGACAAGACTTGTTACCTCATGGAGCAAGGTTTGTTTTCCTCTGTGGCCCAAGCTGGTGTGGTGGATGCTATTGCTGCCAAAAAATGGTGATGTGTGGTAATAGGATGGGATATTTCTACTCATCCATCTCTCAGCACTCGATTTCTGCAACCTGCGGGCCTCAAGACATCATCCCCTTAGTTACCCTTAGAAATGGGCGGTAGCATCTGGATCCTACTTGGGGACATGTGCTCATCGTAGAGTACATGAGAAACTCAACATATCTTGGTAATAGTTGTTCCTACACACATTGAAACAATGCATGTTGGGATATTGAAGTGTGGTTCACTCACCCCTTTATTCATATGATCAAAAATTTTAAAAATCCAACTATGCATTAAAAAGAAAATTTTGCATTTTTTTCAAAAATTTCTAACTAACATGTAATATGATTCAAGCAAATGTAGTAAATCAACAATGAAACAACGAAAATAAATCAATATCTAAAACGGGATGTGAATGTGCAAATACAAAAGAAAATTCACTAAACTACCATGAACACACAAATGAAAATGCAAGAAAGCAAATGACTACCTACTTACCTAGGGCCGAGGCCTTGAAGAACTAAGGTTCCATTGTTGTAGGGTCGAAGGATAGACTTGTCAACTGGTAATGGCATCTTCCTCCCATCCATGGAAAATAAATAGTAAGTACCTTTCTCAGACTTCTTGTTGACGATGTAAGGGCCAAGCCATAAAACTTCACTCTTCTTGTCATACTTTGGCTTTCCCTTTTTCTTATCCCACATGAGCACAAGGCCCCCTTCATCAAATTCAACATAAGGCATGTCTTCAATGTAGGTTTGAGTGGGTGGAACTTCCTTGACCATGATATTTATAGCTTGTTCTCTCTCTTTATCTTTCTTATCTTCATCCTTTTCAATTATTTTGATGGACCTCAGATCCTTACCTTGGTATTATGCAAGCTTCTCCTTATACTTGTTTGTCTTTGGGAGAAATGTATCAATACAATCCTCTTCTATAAAAGGAAAATATCAAGGATCATATTCAATAATGTGAGGTCACACATCATAATAATTTGGGCCATTTGGGTCAACCACATGATTCTTCACAACATGTTGACTGTATAATATCTCAAATTTCCCATCTCCCATAGGGATATGTGCATGAGTAAGGTCCATACTAAGAAAACCCTTAAGGGTAGTTGACCAACTTCTAAATAAAAGCATGCCCCAAGTATTTGGTACATCAATCAATACTATATTCATGGTGAGTCTGATATGAGGGAAAGCCTGAAGATACACCTCTACATCTTCTATGAGACCATACACCTTTACTTTTCTTGAATCAATTCCGCAAACATTTTCATAAGGGCGAGTTGTCTTCAAACCAAGTTGCTTCATAACTTTTAGAGACATGAAAAATGTCGAAGCTCTAGAATCCAACATACAATTATTCAAACTAAAAACATTTATAGACAAGGAAAGGTAAAAAGGAGGATTATCCTCTCCTTCTCCTCCATTATACATAGTATTCAGAATTAGTGGTGGATCTCATGGTTCATATTGTATCTTAAATGCCTTCAAATCTTCTCTTCTTATGGACATGATTTTGCACATATCTACCATAGGTACTGACATATTCATATTTCCCATCATGGTAGGTACATCTATATTCAGATGAAGCTCTTCATTTGATGGTGTAGGTCATGGAAGAAAGTCATGAACTAGTGGTGGAGGAGGTGGAGGAACTTCCTCTCTAGATGGAGGTGGTGGAAGAACGTCCTTATTTGTTGCATGCAGTGGTGGAACTGGTACTTTGTTCCTCCTCAAGTTAGTCAGGATTTCATTTTTTCTCAACTTATCCTTTAGATCTTCATCCATTTGGTTCAAAACTTCCAACCGGCCTCATCTAGCTTTCCTCTTTTGATCTCTTCAAGTTGTTCCTCAGTGAAATTAATGTGTTATTCATCCTGAAGAGTAGAAACTATATCAATGAAGTTCAATATGTATGTGATGCTTGGATCTTCTTCTTTCATCTGTCTCGGACATTCATCCTCTGAATGAGGTTCCTAGAAAGGCAGACACCATGGTGATCTCTCCAAGTTGATCATCCCAACCAGATCTAAGGTGTCAAGTTCCTTCACTTCCTGTTGTGGCCTCAGTTTCCATCCTACATTTAGCATTCTGATAAAATAAGGTTTCAAAGAATGATGATACCTCTCCAAGTTTTTCAACCCGTTCATGATATGATCCCGAGTCTAGACAAATTGAGTATTCATTTGATCCAAATTTTGAGTTATGAGTGCAATTGGATCCTAGACTATGTTGGTTGAATTCTTTATCTTTGGTTCTGTCTTGGCATGAGGGAACTGAAAAGGATTATTTTTTGAGTTGACAAGATGTTCCTAAATATGAGCACTATATTCTTTGACCTTTTCCAAACTGGCAAGCATCTTTTCTTTCAGAATAAAACCAAACTGTCCTTCAAAATAATTCAAGTAGAGGAGGAGCACAATTGCATCCGACATAAATAAGTCCTTCAGGATTTGACTACGTAATTTGTCAAATCTGGTGTCAAACTCCTTCACTGTTTTATTTTATTTCCTTTTGATTTTAATGAATTTCATTAATAGCATTTCACTATCCTTCATTGTTGTCCATATTTCCTTGAACAACTTAGTGAAATCTTCATAGGATGCCAAGTGGTTTTCATGTAATCCTTTATACTACTTTATATCATCTTCATCAAGGGACATAGCTAATAGATTCATTGCAACGTCTTTATGGTCTTTACCATTGTCTTCCATGGCCACACCAATAGCTTCAACATGTTCTTCAGGTGTGATAATGTTCTTCCCAGTGAACATTGGCAACCATTTGTGAGACTCTTTGGGCATGGTATTGGGATACCCAGGGATGGTGGTCAGATTCAAATGCTTGAGGCTGACATCCCAAGAACGAGCCATTGGAGCAAGGGGAAGGTTATCTTGAAACAAGGTATTGAAAATGAAAGAATTATGAGGAGGCTTCTTCGGTAGACCTTGGAAGGCTTGAATCATCCTTGGGGAAGGAATTTGGGGAAAGGTGGGTTCTTAGGTAGTGGATTTGTCAAATGACCTTAGAAATTTCATAAAATGGGGAGAGGGAACTTCCCTTAGGTGGAGTCACCAGGAAATTTAGGAAAAGGATTTGGGATAACTTTCCAAGTGTCATTAAGGGTTAGAAAGGATTCAAATCACTTTCCAACAACGGTGCTAAAATTTTATTGCATAGATTGTAGTTTTGGAAAATACCAAACAAAACCACAAAGGTGTTACAACTACGGGAGTATCTACCCACTTTCACCTTAGATAAACACTCCCCTCCTTTTAGTGATGATAAAATCACCACAAGGGGGAAATCTCAGGTGACCCTAGGGGGATTGCAATGGAAAGTGAAAATATATGAAGGATTCCCCTATAGGTCAAGGTCAAGAGTGGAAAGAGGATTAAGGATGAGTATTGTGATATGGTGATTGGTTTCCGAGGTAGTGTACCTACAAAACAACGTTATCCCTTCCTGAAACAAGACAAAATATGATAAACAAAGCCTCAAACCAAAGGGGAATCAACAAGAAACCTTCCTGTCCCGAAATTCCAGCAGTATGGAAATATATATATCAGCAATAAATGAGTATGAGAGCTGAAAATATCAAAATCAAGTGCAAGATGTTGGAAATAACACTAACAATAAGTAGATAAATTTCCAATCATTAAAACAAGACTTTGATAGTAGTAAGTGTTATCACTAAGATTTTTAACAACCTTATGGATGTAGAAAACTATTTCTACCACAACAATTTCTAGCCACTAAGATAAGCAAGTAAACCACCCAAACAATAGCTTATAACTAGTAGAGTAAATACCGAGGCTTACAAGTGAAATTTAGCGATAGAATAGTGAGAAAAAGAATGAAAGAAGTTGAGTTTGCGTGCAACCCTCTTGGTTGTAGCATAAATGTTATTATAGCAATGAGATCACTTGGATAATTAAGAATCCCTTAGGGCACAATGTAGCTTAAAACATGTAAAATCAATTTCCAAACTTAAACAATTCAAACACTTTGATATCACGTTTACCAATGTATAATATTTAATCTCCAATGCAAGTGGATTAATGCCTTATCTATTGGGTTATGGGATCTCTTTTTTATGAGATAGGGTTTATTACTTCTCTACGGGTGTAATAATTTTAACACTCTAAAGAAAACAAACCTTAACAAGGTAAATCTACAAGGGTGTAAGCCCTTTTACTCCTTATAGCAACCTTTGCAAACTATCCCTTTCAATGACAATAATTATAGATCTTGATGGAGGGTGTACTCCATTATACTCCTCCAATGATTTAACATAATTAACCTTAAAACCAAGAATAAACAACACAATTGCAAAAATTCCTTACCTTGTTCAAGAGATAGCATGAAAACCCATTAGTTATCAAGAATATTCCACCACAATTTTCCAAGAAACAAGCATCAAGAGATAGCGCTAGCCTTCCTTCACCAATAGACAAGTAGAAGCATCTAAAAGAACAAGAGACAAGGTGGAGCGAATTTCCCAAGTAGCGCGAAAATTTCAGCCAAGAGAGTATGTAATTCTCAAAACCAAAATTTGGTCTATCATTGTTGGTGACGTGACCTCTATTTATATGAGGTCACCTAAAACCAATTTGTCCACTTTTTTAAAAAGTCAACAACAAATTAGAAGATGTCGACCTCCTTTATTTTCCTTTTACAAATTAAAAATACAAAATTACATAAATTAATCCCTTAGAAGGGTGACATCATGCCCTAGAGGGTGACACTAGGCCTCAAAATGATATGTTGAGCCTCCAAGTGAATATTGTTTGGCCTCCAAAGGCCATATGTCACCTTGTCATGTGCTATAGTGACCAATAATGCATCCCTCTCCATAAAATAACATCACATCACCATCATAATCATCAAACCCCTTCATAACCCCATCATCAAAGGTGATGTCAAGGGATAGGGTATGACATCCTAGGTCTACCAAGGCCCATGTTCAAGTTCAATGGGCCACGGTGTCATGGTCACATGTTTTCCAAGTGCCTCCAAAGGAAACTTTGATCTTCTTAAGTGTGCAATGAGTGGGGGCGCATCATCCATCCTATGGGATTCAAGCCCCTATGAAGGTCCAAGTGACCTAGTTTCTCCATGGAAAAAATTTCACTTGGAAAGGTCTTGCAAAGACAAATAAGTACACCCTCCAAGGGTCCAAGGTTCACATGCATCATGACAAGTAAGCCATATTTAATAAAATAACCACAAAAACATGTGCATCAAATCCACCCTTTTTTAAAATAAACAAATGCTCCAAGACCTTATACAACTTGCAAAATTTAAGTATGGGAGGGTTTTCATGGTGCCTTATTGGGTAGGTCATTCCCCAGGTCAAGACATGTTTCCTAGGAAGACCCTCTCTAAGTCATGTAAAAGAGTATGAGGTGGATGGGGGTTATGAATTTTGGGCATGGGGTGTAACACCCCTGTTTCCCCCAACTTGTAATTAATCATTAATTAGGATTACCATGTTGTGGCATGGGAACAATGTAAATGTATTACTGTTTGAATTTCTAATAACTGACTGTGGGGTTGAAGCCTTACTAGCCATGATATCACTATAGGAATGAATGTGAAAACTATAAGAGATAAGTTAATAAGAAAATGAATGGTGGTTGAACCATCAACTACCCCATGAATGGAAGCATGTTCTAGCTGTAGAAGGTCATCCCAAAGTACCACAGGGTCCTGCAGACCTAGACTGACTTGGGTTTCCTTCTAACAAAAGGAACAATATAGGAGGGACGTGCATGCAAGGCACGTCAGAGAATAAAAAGATGAGTGGAGAATGCGGGGAACTTGCCAATAGAGAACGAGTCAAAGTCCATGAGCTTGATGCTAAGGAAGCATCTGATAAACCTCATCGAGGCTGTGACAAAGAGAGAAATCTTTGAGAGTATCCAGAGAAAGGGACCTTAGCATAAGGCCATGAGATTGATGTTGAGGAAGCACCTGATAAACCTCGCAGAAGATGTAAAAGAGAAAGGATCATTGAGAATTGGAATAAATTACCTGGTGATATCATGGCTTGGCACAGTGGTGTCCAGAGCATTAAGAATGAATTCCTCTGAGCCTATGGTTGGGTGGAAAGGAAAACACCCACAGTCAATTAGTTGGATACAACCTGTAATAGATAAGTATTCTCATATCCTGTGTATTTAAGTGGTAACTATGAATTAAAGTTTGATATCCTATAAATGTTGCATGGATGTGCATGTTTACTCAATGGTTATATTGTATCCCTTTAATTCTGCCTAATTGTATATTTAAGAAAATAAGGAATTATCTGGCTTGTACACGTAAATTCCTTAGCCCCGTGGTGGCTCAAGTTAAAACAAATGAACAGTGAATTTGTTGACCTTGGGCATAGCCTCACGTGTGCATGTCGACACTCCCATTCATTCTGAAGGAAGGAGTCTATTAAGCTTAGGAGAGGTAGTGCATGTATGCACAGAGTCTCTGTGAGGCAGGCAAAGACCGAGAACCCCCTTAAGTTCTAGAGTTGATAAATGAGCACAAGGGGTGCGTGAAAGATTTCTATAAGTGTTAAGTTCGGGAGAAATACCATAAAATACCTAAGTACTTAAGGAGCTGACAAAGATCAGGAAGGATAGCGAGATGCAAGCCTAAAAAGGAAAGATACTTTCGTTTGGAAGATGAATGGATGAGATTACTTTGGGAGGAGCTGAAATTTTTCACGTTCATCGGATCTGGAGAAGGAACGAGGGCGTTAACCCTTAGATCCCTTCAGACTTTGCGTGTTCGGTGAATTGAGCATATTCGTTGCACAGTAGGTGAATCCCCTGAAATCTCGAAGTTAATTTGGGTCGTAGATCTTAGGATGCCCGGGAACTATCCCAACCATTGGATCTACGATATAGTCAGCTCGACGTTGACCACTTCGGGATGAAAAAGGTTTGGTAACACCAAAATCCCCAAAGTCGTGAAGTTAATGTGGACCATGGATCTAAGGATCCTTCGGGATCCCTCGTGATAGTTCGATCATGGGGACACGTGTATTACATCGAGATCATGTGGGGGCCCATGTGTCGAGTGACGACGTTGCTAGGTGTCCCTCTCAGAGTGGCACACACTGGGACCCAAGGGACCCTTGAACAGAAGTTACAAGCTGTAGATATCTGGGGTCACATAGATACCCTCAGACCGTCAGATTGAGGCAGTGGTCAGCCCAGCACTAACCAAATCTGAAAGAAAAGAGGAGTTTGCATCGCAAACCTCTTGAAGAGCCGGGAGCCAAATCATATCTAATTCGTCCAAGCCAAAGGGACATGTGTCATCAGATCTTGCACTCTGGAGAGAAGTCACTCTGGGATAATCGAAGTGTGAAGGAACAAGGATTTTTGAAGGCTAGATTCTCGAAGTCATCCCAGCCATCCATTGGAAAGGGACGCATGGAAGAATATCTGTCATTTCAGAGAAAAGTCACTCCGGGAGAAAAGGGAGTGTGTTGAACAAGGAATCTTGAAGTCCGTAGAGCGAGAGTTCATCTGATCCGTCCGTCAGCTGAGGACAAGTGTCATCATATATTCCATTTCGGAATATAGCCACTTCAGAGGAAACTAGGGTTGTGTGAGTTGAGAAGTCTCGAATCTTGAAATGCCAAAGTAAATCATGATCATCTATCTAAGAGGGACACGCGTTAGTAGATCGTGGAGTCCAGAAGTGAAAATTCTGGAGGAAAGGAAGTGGAGCATTGACCATAAGTCATCCGAATATTCAAAGGTAAGGAATCATCCTATTCATTTGTTGTTGGAACACGTGGAGATTGGAGATTTACTTTGGTGGAAATTCACTTCGAAGGAATTGAAGAGTAAAGGCATGAGAACTCTCGAAGGCCGAAGCGTTGGAGTTCATTAGAACCATCCATCGAAATAGGACGTGTGGCATGAGATTTGTTACCTCGGAGGATTGGTACTCTGGAAGAAAGAACGTGGACAATGTTGACTACAAGTTGCCCGAAGTGGGGCAAAGGACGGATATCGATCATTGATCAGGGAAAACACATGGTGCTCAATATGTAACTCCAGATACGGAGAAATTCGAAGGAAAGAGGTGTTTGGATCATTCAAAACTCCTAAAAGTTGAAGTCCCTAAGTAAATCTCAGTCGTTGGTTGTGAAATAAGTGTGGACTATTGATCTGGTCTGTGTGTGTTCGCAAGATCGAAATTCAGCGGATTCGGAGTCAGGTGTGTCGAGAAAACCCAGAGATCAAATCTCCAGAGTGCCCTTTGAGTTGGCGCCTAGGCACAACCTGAGGTCATATGAAGGAAGGGGCCTAGCATGGAAAGCTAGTGCCTGTTGTTCAAATCCTTCAAAGGGGCCAGGAAAGAACTTGTGGGTTTGGAAGAACCTGCACTTTGGTAAAAGGGGAACCTAGAGACAGTTATGGGAAACAAAATTTCGATACCCCACCCCTTAAAAGAGAACCTAGGGGCCAGGTGTGTCACAAATTGGTATCAGTGCATGGCAACAACACTTGGCCTGCTTGGGCTCATGCACGAGTCGTATGAAAATATTTTTGGAGGACTTTACGAGGTAACACCCTATCTTATCGCATTCCTAAGAGGCTTAGAAAACCTCTACTGAAGAGAGGAATGAGATCCTTTACTGTTGATAGATGTTTTGGAAATTGGAATTGTATGTTGCTAATGTTCCAAAATAAAGAAATTGACTTCACTGTGCAATTGTACGTGATGTTGTACAGTCATAATATTTGGTTACCAAGGCTAAGATGAGCCTATGGAGAATATTACTACCAAACATAAATCATCTGCATAAGTTCCTTGAGTATAAGGATGCATATTTAAAACATAGTTGGGATTTTAACCAACGAGATTTAATCATGCCAAGTCTGTGACAAAGGAAGCCTAGCATTTCATTGAGAAATGATAGTCGATCCTACGGGAGTGGAATTATGATGATGGAAACTAATAGCAAGACTTGGATGTGAACGGATGGAAAGGATTTGTAGCAGTAATAACTACTGCTTTAATGAAGGGTTAAACCTTGTATGTGTGTAATCCCTCACGATCAAAGGAATGATTCTAGTGACCATTCCCTAAAAAGGGAGAGCATGCACAACTATCGGGTTTCAAAGTGGACTGAGAAACAAATTTTGTTTCTCAGTACAGGAATTGTTGGACAGGGTTTTTCTAATCATGCTAATAAATGAAGTTGTATAAATATAGAGTGATTGAGTGAGAAATCACAACAGCCTCCCTTGCTTGGTGGATAGGAAATTGATCTTCCAGAGTTCTTGTGGGAGGAGGACAGTGGACTCCATCCCTAACTGTGCTAAACAGAAGGAATAATTCTAGGTGTAATGGTCAAGACCAATCTTGACCTAAAGATACTATGGACTTATGAACTAGGATACTTATTAAGTAACACAATTCGAAATTGCATTTGGGCTTCAAGGGAATAGTCCAAATGGTATTAGACATTAAATTGTTAAAATTAAGATAAAATTGTTGACTAAATGTTGATCTTGAATGTGGTAAAGGAAGTGTACTTCTAGAAGCCCAATGGGTCAGATTTACATCTAGTGGTGGATGGTAGCCACATAGATATAGTTGGAAGATAAATTGGTTGATTATGTTACCTTGGGCATGGTTATAATTTACCAAATTGTATTTGTAAGTTGGGTAATGTTCCATGGAGGTTGAGGCAAGCGTGTTTTCTTGCTAGTTGTTATCATATAAAAAGGGAACATAGTTATGACTATGTCTAATTCAACTTCCATGTGGATGTCGTGTGAATGACTGCAAGATCACAACCGAGAGGGAACCTCAGTGTTGTGTGTCCCTATGAGGCTTGTCATAATGATGGCAACAATATCCTTGGAGAAGGATCTAGAATTCTGATAGGCCCATGTGTAAATGATGCACATGCATGATGTAAGGATATATGTATACTAAAGGCACAATATGGTTGCCTTGATGAGTGATGTGTAAGGAAAGAATTGCACTTGCCAAGATTAAGTGAATACCATAGATTCATGGTTGAATCCATTTTGAAGAGTCATGAAAGTTAAGGGGGATGCTCCATTCCCTCAGGAAAGACTAGTATAAATAAATGAAAGAATAAATGAGCAAGGATGGTCTGTTGTCGGGAGAAGAGGCAAATGATTATGCCTTGAGAATCACATGAGAATGATTTTGAACAATCATGAGTTGACTAATTTTCAAGTAGAGATGTATGTAGGCGGTGAAATATACCCATGGAAGCTACACACAGACTTTTGATTATGCATATGGTTAAGTACATCATGGATGTAAGTTAACAAAACTAGAATATGTATGGATACATAATTTGGATGCATGACAAAGATGCATGTTTATATTCCTTATGGAATATTTCGTAAACAACTAAAGCTAACTCAAGGTTGAGGCCATCATAGATAGTGATGGACATGCAATAAGGAAGTTGCATGCTGAGGGAGTTCTCTGTGGAATAACTGTGTGAAAAATCTGCCAGGAGGACAGAGTCACAACCTTAATAACTGCTAAGAATTAAGCAGTGAGCTACAAGCTTATATATATAAGAATCCTGGATTACATTTTGAAAGCATCATGTAATAAATAGAAAACTAATGAATGAATAAATGAGTATGTTTTATTGAATAGGCTTGGTTGAAGCCATGTTAAGAAAAGGCAGTGAGGCCTCTAGAGATAACTCAGCTGGGCTGAAAAGCCCCAGGCGGTGTAGAAAGAATTGGAAAAGGGGAGAGCCCTCAATTATTTTCTTGTTGAGTATTATGTTTTCTTTGGGATGAGAGAGTTGGTATGCGAATGGAAGTAAATTTTTTGGCACCATAGTGATGATGGTCATACTGTTGTAGAAACAATCGATATTTGTTTGTGTTGCACTCATGAAAACATTAAGGATAATATGATGAAGTACATAAAGATGTGCTAGGACATGTCTAAAATTTTGTTATTGTCTTAACGTTATGCATAGAATTTTTGAAAAGTAGTTGTATGCCACAGATACCCAAGTAGAGTATGATTCAGGAAGAAAACCTTGATTGAATCAGGTTAATCAAGAACCTGACAAAGGAGATGAATGCAAGTCGTTCATCAGAGGGAAGAATGATCACAGTCGTCATCGACTTCAATATCCACTAGAGTTAACGGATCAAACACCAGTCATTCGATTAGATCGACAGTCAGGGATCATTGTAGGACACAAAGGTGAAATTAATAGATGTACTAGTTCACGGCCCGCGATTAACCCACACCATTGATCTCGTCATGGTGGATGATCAACGACCATGATTAAAAGATTCGGGCAAGCACTTTTTAGATTGCGTAGATTAAACTCTCTAATAAAGAGCGTGTATATTGGGGTTCTCCAATCATTGTGAACCACTGATCTGTGAACGATCGGTGGGTGAAACTACAAGGAACCCACGTGTTAATGTCGCGTAAAACTTGTACTATGATTGGGTTCTGTGGTTGAATTTATAAAATCAAAGCTCTATTCTCAATATAAATTCTTTGTTAAACACTTATGTGTTGGAATTATTATTATCGAGAAATCGTGTGGTTTAAAATCGATCGAGGGCTAAGATCGACGACCGACAATCATTGCAGAGATTTCATATGCACACGGGTTAACATCGAGACATGTACCCGTAATTTAAATTCAATATAGCGTTGTTTGGATTTTGGGATCCGATCGTAGATCAGACGGCCCATATTCATTACGGATATCGGGAGGAGAGTTAGACCACGAGTTAGTTGAGGTTCCACAATCCCTTGCAGCTGTTGGATCTGGGGGAAGATTGATCTACAACATCGATTTCTAGACAAGGGATTTAGCAAGGATCATAGTGCCTGGACAAGGGAACTGAAAGGATTGTGCTTGAAAAGAATAGAACTGAGGTCACATCTCTCGGTCGCATGGAGAGAAAACAGAGTTCCTTTGGGCCAGTCAAGGAGGATAGAGTTTAGCACTCTGTGTTAGACTGTGGTCGCGGGGACTGGTTCTATGGGAATAAAGGTGCTCATATATAGCACATTGCATGGAATTTCTTTGAAGAAATGCATGTCTGCATGAAGGGAAGACGATGGACCTTCCATTGAGGAAGGAGGACCTTCCGAAAATTTTACTTACATTGTATGGATGTCAAAGGAAAGAAACTTTGGGTGGCCATGAGTGTGGGCACCTTGGTTACTAACAAGGAAAGAATGCTTGGGTGCATTCAAGAGAAACTTATAGTTTCATATGTGTCGACCTGGGATCATGACCAACCTGTAGCAGGAAGCATAGTCTGGATATAATAATGAACAAGAATGAATAAGCGATGTGGTGAAGAGATTAGCTAGGTTCCAACACACCATGGAAGAGTGCTTGTCATAAAGTGTGGAAAAACTGAAATCAATGCAAGGGTGCATTGGGTATGAATGTAGCCACAAATGTTGGACATTCATTAAAGTCAATTGATATATGAATTACTTTTTGAAAGGTTTGGTAGGATGAAATGATGCATAGGTAAGGAATGAATTGTTTTTCCTCCCATGTTTATATATATGTGGTGGAATTGTTAGAATGCACAAGTTAAGAAAGGTTGTGATGAGATTTTAAATGTGGTGAGAATATATATATATATATATATATATATATATATTTATATACATGAGAAACTAACAGTTTGTTTGGCTCTGTAAAGAATGACTTGCAGGAAGAAAGAGTCTTGGATATGGAAATATTGTAAGCCCATAAAGAAGATTGATTTCTTATTGAGCTAAATTTCCATGGGGAGGGAAGTCCCATGCTTGTGAATCTGGTTCTCTGCAGAACAAATCTGAAAATAAATGAAGAAATTGGAAAATATGTGGGTGACAGATTTGCAATAAAATTCTGAAATTTAGAATTGTGATGATGTCTCATGAATTTTGTATACCTGTGATACAGGTGAGAAGAAAATATCTATCCATAAAGGAAGGATGAAGGCTATCTAGCTGAAAATCATGAAGGAGGCCATTGTTGAGCCATGAGAACCCTGTGGTAAGCCATGATCACCTAGAATATGTTGTGTTGAGGTAACACAAACCGGAGGGATGCCTCAGCAGAGAAAGACTAAGGGACGCCTCAATTGTAAGGCTTGATAAAGTCTTTGGGATTCTTCTTGTGCGAGAAAACCTTGGCAAGGCAAGATGGATCACCTGATGAATTGTATAACAGAGAAGGGGATGCCCGAGCCTGGGACTGGAGGGTGAGTGACTGCAAGGAAGAGGAGACTTTGATAGTTCTTGTAAAATATTGATTGGGATCATGCACACAATGGTTATGTCAAGCAAAAATAGTGAGCCTGGATAATAAGATAGCCATGTGGATACAAATCCACAAACTGTGCAGATAAGTATTGTGCTAGATTATGAAATTTTTCTAGAAATTTTATGCAACAGTAAAATGTTTTAACATGAGACTATGATTAATGTGATTTTTGTCCAAGAATTATTGAAGGCAGGTGACGAAGATTAAGAGTCTAAAAAAGGACCAGACCGAGAAATAAGGTCAAAAATTCTGAAGTGGCTGAATGAAAAAGGCATGACATGTGTTACTGAGAAAGAACATCGAGGATGATGTTCCTTTTAAGGGGGAGGGGATTGTAACACCCATGTTTCCCCCAACTTGTAATTAATAATTAGTTAGGATTACCATGATGTGGCATGGGAACAATGTAAATGTATTATTGTTTGAATTGCCAATAATATACTGTGGGGGTGAAGCCTTGAAAGTACTATCCATGATATCACTAGAGGAAAGAATGTGAAAACTATAAGAGAACAGTTAATAAGAAAAGGACTGGTGGTTGAAACATCAACTACCCCATGAATGGAAGCATGGTCTAGCTGTAGAAGGTCATCCTGAAGTACCATAGGGTCCTACAGACCTAGAATGACTTGGGTTTCCTTCTTATAGAAGGAAAAATATAGGAGGGATGTGCATGCAAGGCACGCCAGAGAATAAAAAGAAGAGTGGAGAATGTGAGGAACTCGCCAGTAGAGAATGAACCGAAGGCCACAAGATTGATGCTGAGGAAGCATCTAATAAACCTCATCGAGGTCATGACAAAGAGAGAAATATATGAGAGTATGCAGAGAATGGGACCTAAGAAAAAGGCCACGAACTTGATGCTGAGGAAGCACCTGATAAACCTCATGGAAGATGTGAAAGAGAAAGTATCATTGAGAATTGGCATAAATTCCCTGGTGATATCATGGCTTGGCACAGGGGTGGCCAGAGCACTAAGAATGAATGCCTCTGAACCTATGGTTGGCTGGAAAGGAAAACACCCACAGTCAATTAGTTAGCCACAACCTGTAATAGATAAGTATTCTCATATCCTGTGTATTTAAGCGGTAATTGTGAATTAAAGTTGGATATCCAATGAATGTTGTAGGGATGTGCATGTTTGCTCAATGGTTATACTGTATCCCTTTAATTCTTCCTAATTGTGTATTTAATAAAATAAGGAATTCTTTGGCTTGTAAACGTAAATGCATGAGCCCCGTGGTGGCTCAAGTTAAAATAAATGAACTGTGTATTTGTTGACCTTAGGCATAGCCTCACGTGTGCATGCCAACACTCCTAGTCATTCTGAAGGAATGAGCCTGTTAAGCTCGGGAGAGGTAGTGCATGTATGCACAGAGTCTCTATGAGGCAGGAAAAGACTGGGAATCCCCTTAAGTTCTAGAGTTGATAAATGAGCACAAGGCATGCGTGGAAGATTTCTCTAAGTGTTAAGTTCAGGAGAAATAGCGCAAAATACCTAAGTACTTAAGGAGATGACAAAGCTCAGGAAGGATAGTGAGATTCAAGCCCTGAAAGGAGAGATCCTTTCGTTTGGAAGACAAATGGATGAGATTAGTTCGAGAGGAGCCGAATTTCTTCACGATCGTGGGTCTGTCAATTTGATCATATTCGTCGCACTAGAAGTGAATCCCTTGAAGTCTCGAAGTCCTGAAGTTAATCTAGGCTATAGATCTAAGGATGCTCGAGAACTAACCTAAACGTTGGATCTATGATATAGTCAGCTTGACGTTGACCACTTTGGGAGGCCAGAGGTTTGGTAACACCAAAACCCCCGAAGTCCCAAAGTTAATGTGGACTGTGTATCTAAGGATCCTTCAGGATCCCTCACGACCATTTGATCATGGGGATGCATGTATTACGTCGAGATCATATGGGGGCCCATGTGTCAAGTGATGACGTTTCCAGGTGTCCCTCTCGAAGTGGCACACACTGGGACCCAAGGGGCCCTTGAACGGAAGTTATGAGCCGTAGATATCTAGGGTCACATAGATACCCTCAGACCATCATATTGAGGTTGTGGTCAGCCCAATGTTGACTGAATCCAGAAGAAAAGAGGATTTTTCATCGCAAAACTCCCGAAGATCCAAGAGTCGAAGCAGATCTGAGCCATCCAAGCCAAAGGGACAGGTCTCGTCAGATCCTGCACTCTGGAGAGAAGTCACTCTAGGAGAATCTAAGTGTGAAGGAACGAGTATTTCTGAAGGCAGGAGTCCTAAAGTCATCCCATTTGTCCATTGGAAAGGGACGCATGGCATAAGATCTCTCGTTTCGGAGAAAATTCACTTTGAGAGAAAAGGGAGTGTGTTGAACAAGAACTCTCGAAGGCCGGAGAGTCAGAATTCATCTAAGCCATCCATCAACTGAGGAAAGGTGTCAGTATATCTTCCATTTCATAATATAGCCACTTTGGAGGAAAGTGGGGTCGCTCGAGTTGACAACTCTTGAAGCCCGAATTGCCAAAGTAAATTGCGATCGTCAATCTGAGAGGAACACGTGTTAGCAGATCATGGATTCTGGAAGTGAGAACTCCAAAGGAAAGGAACTGGAGTGTTGAAAATAATTCATATGAAGCTCCAAAGGTATGGAATCATCCTAGTCATATGTTGTTGGAACACATGGAGACTAGAGATTTACTCCAGGGGAAAGTCAGTTCAGTGGAATTGAAGAGTAAAAGCACGAGAACTCCCGAAGGTCGAAGTGTCGAAGTTCATCAGAACCATTAATTGGAGTAGGACGTGTGGCATGAGACTTGTTACTTCGGAGGATTGGTACTCTGAAAGAAATAACATGGAGGAGCGTTGACTGCAAGTCACCCGAAGCGGGGAAAAGGACAGATATCGACTATTGATCGGGGAAAACACGTGACGCTCGATCTGTAACTTCGATTATGGAGAACTTAGGAGGAAAGATCTATTTGGAGCATTCGAAACTCCCCAACGCCGAAGTCCCAAACTAAATCTTAGTCATTGGTTGTGAAAGAAGTGTGGACCGTAGATTTGGTATGTATGTCTTCGCGATCTCGGAGTTCGGCGGATTCAGAGTCAGGTGTGTCAAGAACACCTGGAGCCAGAAGCTCTGAAGCACCCTTTAAGTTGGCTCCTAGGCAGTAGGCACAACTCGAGGTCATATGAAGGAAGGGGCCTAGCATGGAAAGATAGCATTTGTTGTTCAAATCCTTCGAAGGGACCAGGAAAGAGCTCGCAGGTTTGGAAGAACCTGCACTTTGGTGAAAGGGGAACCTAGAGAGAGTTAAGGGAAACAAAATTTTGATACCCCACCCCTTAAAAGAGAACCTAGGGTTTGGGTGTGTTACATGGGGTTTCTTGACATACAAGGGCTCATATTGTCTCATTTATGGGTGCCTTTGTAAAGGGTGTGTTGCATCCTCGTTTGTAATGAAACATTTTTCCAAGCCATTTACTTTCCATTAATTGATTATGGTCCAAAGCAATGAGTGATATGTGCAATGGAAAGTAAGGAGAATCACAATGCCATTTGAATCTAGTGTTGGATCATGTTGTCATTGATGCCAAAGGTTTGTCACTGATGCCAATGGTTTGATTATTTGGGAGATTGTTGGATCATATGTCATTGATGTAAATGGTTTGGTTTGATTGATGTCAAGTAATTGATTGATATGATGCCCTTGATGCGGATTGGAAGGCTGCTAATTGATTGATATGGATGCCCTTTGATGAGAGTGATATATTGACAAAGATGGATCATTGATATCATTCCCTTGATGAGAATTGATTATATAGTCCAAGGGAAAACCAATTGATAAAGATGGATCATTAGTATGATGCATTGATGAAGATGGATCAACGAGTCGTCATTGATACATGATGCATAGCTTTATATATATGATGCAAGTGGTGAAATTACGCAAAAGATGAATCCATTATTGTCTATCATGTTTGATAAGGTGCATAAATGGATGAACCTAAAGTGGTCCCCTTATGGGTGAAACTTCACTGTGAAAGACGCCACTGATTAAGCATCCTAGAAGAACGGCTTGATAATCCCATGCCGGTACAATGTGGAATAAATGAGATGAAGACTACTGTTGTTGTGGGTGAAACCATCCTAGATGGATAGGTGATTTACTATGCCATTTCCTGGGGAGAGGGAATGTCAGCATAACTCCCACCATGGAGAGCAGGGTCTTATGAAGTTGGAGGACTCACATATGAAGGCTTAAAGCCCCAAAGGTCAAAGAAGTAAAAGTAGTTTGAAAAGAAGAAACTATTATTTAAACGATAAAGTAAAATGACAAAATTCAAGATGGTTATTTAAAATAATAAAATGAAGTAATAAAACTCAAGAAGGAGTATTTAAAATGATGGGGTATTGGAGTACTTTCTATTCTATGGAAAAGTGATTAAACCCTAAATTAAGGAAAATAGGGTAAGTGACATAAAAATGGGTTAAATGACCTAAAAATGGGCTAAGGACCCGGAAGATGAAATTATAAATAATAAGCTAGGATCTCTTTGTAAAATGTACATTTTGGTGATAATCCTTGTGGACTTAAATGAAGAGCTTTGTGAACATCTTTTGGAGTATTGATTTAGAGCTTCTTGTGAGAGAATCTATTGGTGTGGATCTCTTGACAATGATTGAAGATCTACTATGAGAAAGAGAGCGAGGATGATATCGATGCATCAAAGTGCTCTCGGAAATGTTGAGATCTTGATGGCAAAAAAGTTCCTTGGATTCAATGGTGAAACCCTATTTTCTTTTAAGTGCCCACGCAGGAGTTAGTTCTGCATAGGTGCATGTACACGCTGTGGGTTGGCTAAGTAGGTGAGGCATATGCATGATTTGTGTACAGGATGTGGACCGAAGAACTCTATGGATATTTGTGGGGTTTGAGCTCTGGTGCCAAGTCTCTTTGGATGATGAGGTTCCATATCTAGATTCTATGGCCTCAGATCTATCATTAATACACTGGTATGGTTATTTACATTATTTTCTTGATAGATGTTATTGTTTGACATGTTGTGAATGCTTAGGGAATTCCCTTCTGCATGTATTTCTATGATGTGGCCCAATTTGGTTGATTTGGTGGATGGAGTGAGCAACACTCTTTGTGATTCACAAAGAGTAACATGACTAAGTTGGTGGCATAATTAGTTATTTATATATGATTGAGATAGCATTCATTTTGACTTTCATTAGGATATGAGCAAGCTTACTGGAGAGCTTTGAATGTGTTGTGGGACCGGTCAGGGTCAATTTGGACAATGGAAGATAGAAGAGAAAGTGATCAGCAGATTAAAAGTATAGGATCCAGAATGTGTGAAGAAAATAAAACCCTAGTTGCTCAAAAGCACACGCTTGTTACATTATACATCAATCAGATTCACATCAGCAATGAGGAGCCAGGTGAGGCAATACACTCACAGACCATCAGACAGGGGCCACAATGATTCATTGGACAGATTGATTATCTATTGAGGATTGTTGGGCCTCATCTCAAATGGCACTGAAATGTAAGCTCGAGGCCTCAGACAGAGTCAGGCTCTTGTAGAGTTGGGTACCTCTATTCAGCTTTGTTACGGAGTTAAACCCCAAGGATTGTAGTCCTCAGAATAAAAAAGAAAAATTCTTGCAAGACATCTTAGGTTATTTGTGGCCCATTTAGATGATGACTTATTGATGATATATTGGTGATATATAAGTTATTGAGCATGTGCCTACATCTAACCGGTTATAAATGACAAAAATGAGAAATGAATTAAACATGAACAAGCAATTATTGAGTTTTAAAAGTAAGAGGGAATTTTTGGTAAAAGGAGCCCTACACTCATTCACCCCTCTAAGTGTGGTAGGTGTGTCCAAATAATTGCATCGTGAGTTGTACCTTCACTACAAGCCTAAATAAGCTTGAAGGAGATCCATAGGACACAATAAAATGGATGATGAAGTTCCAACTTGATGAGGAAACCATTCTAATGGAGAATAGAGATGAGAGTATTTGAAGACAATGGGAACAAAAATTTGGAAGACAAACCATCGATGGATATGTCCTGTTGAAGAATAAGTCAAAGCTTGCAGCTCAAAAGGAAGGAAAGAAGAAATATGCATTGGATCTCAAGACCATTCCTTAGTGGACTCTCAAGTTCTCTCAAAGAGAGCATGGGACACTGCACTTCCCAGCTAAGGATCTATGGCCAAAGCTAGAGGACATATATCAAAGCAAGGAAGAGAAAGAATAAAATTCAAGACCACTCCATCAAGATAACTAAAGGTAAATAACCATCAAAAACTCTTGAATGCATTTATTTCTAAATGTGATTTTGGAAACATTTCAAATGAAGGCAAGTAATTATGTGTTGATATTTGGGCAAAAAGGAAGACTATGAGGATATTTCAAATGAAGGCAAAGAACACTCTAAAGCCCTTTGAATGCAGCTGATGATGGGATGTTGAATTTTTTTCTCAAGTGAAGAAGAATATGTAGATATAGTTTGTGTAAAGTTTGATGGTATTTATCCTATGAAAAGAATAGAAGGAATCTATTAAAACTTCAAAGGAAAATTAAAGAGGGTTTATATATGCGTATAGGAGTGATCATTTTTATACACACTATAATCCCTCTTCTGACAAATCACTAAGAAGCTCTTTAGGATGATCTTAAAGGCACATCTTTAAAGTTAAAGGGAATGCCTAAAAAGAACAAGAAGAGAGTCTCTAAAATTAGAAGAAAGGAAGAAAATATCACAAGACTAAAGAAATGGAAAAGAAGACATGAATATAGATGATGAGATTAGTAAAAGCTGTAGAAACTATTATTCATCCTAAGACCCAAATTGAAGAAGCCAAAGAATAGAGGAACCATTAAAGAATCAAATTAAATGAAAAAGAAGAGTCAGGTTGTAAAAGAGACCAAATTTGTTGACCTTAGAAAGAAAGTGGGAAAGTCAAACAAATTCTTGAATAGCTCAGAATCTTGGATGAGATATTGGAAAGCCAAATATCACCAAATGATAAAACAAGTCTTGGATACAAAGAAGAAGATACACATGATGGAAGCAAGCACCTCAAAGAAGCATGAGGTATGTCCATCAAAGAAAGAAGATAGTATTGCAAAGAAACCATCTAAGCACAAGGCAAAAGAAATTTCAAAAGAATAAAGAAGGGAAGACATCAAGAAGCCATTTTTGGAACACCAAATCAAAGGTATGAAAAGTATTTTTCATGGGCATCATGATCTGCGTAATGAATATGGTCACAAAGATTTGAAATGTAGATCTTAAGGAGGAGATATAGCTGGAATATTCTATAACACCTCAAGGTGTTGGAGATGTGACTGGCAGGGACATATTTATGTCTCATCAGAATGAAGTGAGATGTACATAGAATACAGAGTGGTTTGGGCCACAAATCCCAGGAGTGTTGGAACACAAGAAGAAAGTCCATGATGAGGACTCACATAACATGGCTAGAAGAAGGAAATGAAGTATGAAAGGGAGACATCTTTTGAAAAGATGGATACTCAGAGCTCCAAGTTCTCAAGAGAAGGGTCATCTACAGTGGCGTAAGTGAAGGAAGACAGAGTAGCCGTGACTAGAAATGAAAGATTAATAAGTCTAAAATTAAAGGCCATTTACTAAGGCACACGGTGCAATAGTGGTGACAGCCCTTTGTAGTACATTGCCCTGACCCTTTGAATAGGTTCAGCGTATACATCGGCCACAGCAACAGTCAAGGTCCATGGTAAAGCCTTGGGGAAAAAGGCATGCAATATGGCTTGGAGTTTGATGTGATGTATAACTCTATACTGCAGAGTATGAAATTGTTTATTGCAGGTTCCGACACATTGTTTCTCACAGGTTTCTTTTGATGGGTGAGATCAGTTACAATGGTATACTGTACTAGAATCTTTGGGGTGGGGCACAAACTCCAAGGAGTATGGTCGATGCTAATCATGGAGCAGTTATGTATCGGTAATTTCTTTTGAAGTTTCATTGATATATCTTATGATGTACTCATTAAATAATTATATTGTTGGATTATCAGTGGTCTATGCATTTTCATGGGATGGCCACATTGAGACATGTATTGACAGTCACAGCCATCATTGGGAGTCTTAGCTTATTGACGATGTAGGTTGATATGTTAATTTGCTTGCGCAAGTAATGATGTATTACGGTACACCTATGAATGGTATTTGTTTAGTATATCGATAGATGCACATTGCCTATAAACAGATGCACATACAGGCTATTAGATGCACATGTTGGCATATGGTGATACATTTCATGGATGATATCTTGGCACTGCTTGATGTGTATTATGGTTGATGTACATGGGTGTTGGGTATGGCACACATTTGTACATGATGTACTTGGTGGATATATTGTTACGATTCTCTCTCTCATTGATGACATATCTTTTGTTTCATGATGTATGGTATGTATACAAGTTTGATGAATGAACAAGTCCAAGGATCACATGCATGGTAGCATATTGTTCATCCTTAGAGATGGAGGAGACATCCCCTTAGGGGAGTCATTCTTCTTCCCATGATTCTAGGAGGATATTTATTAGATACATACCCAGAAAAGAGACCCATATTTGAACAAAGAGCACGAGGCATAATTCCAGGAGGAGCCATGGTCACTGTGGGGAGTATGTTCGATGTATTTTCAAAATTACAACATAGTGATATCCCTTTCTCAAAATGGGAGAGATTATCCAACTGAAACTAGACAAGAGTAGCCCCCAAGAGGAGAATGGCCCTTTTCCATCGATGTCAAAGGGGAGAGATAATCACATTTGATGTAATTGATGTCTATTAATGGGAGATTGATGTGAGAGATAGTCACATTGGACTATTGATGAAGAAGCATGCCTTATTCTACATGTTGACATCAATAATTGGTAATTGGTTGACATCAATGTTGGTATTTTCGCCATCAAAGCCAAAGGGGATTGTTGGATCATGTTGTCATTGATAATGGTTTGATTATTTGGGATATTGGTGTATCATATCTCATTGATGTAAATGGTTTGGTTTGATTGATTGATTGATGTCAAGTAATTGATTGATATGATGCCCTTTGATGAGAGTGATATATTGATAAAGATGGATCATTGATATGATGCCCTCGATGAGAATGATATGTCCAAGTGGAAACCAATTGATAAGATGGATCATTAGTATGATGCATTGATGAAGATGGGATCAATGAGTTGTCATTGATACATGATGCCTAGTTTATATATATGATGCAATGGTGAATTGGATGCAAAGATGAATCATTATTATCTTATCATGGTTGATAAGGTGCACAAAATGGATGAACTCCAAAGTGGTCCCTTATGGCATAGCTTTAAGGATGTCCTTCATGGGAAGACGCTTTGTCGATTGGGTTATCCTAGAAGAATCCATGGAGGACCCATGCTTGCATGTGGAATAATGAGATGAAGATCAATGAAGTTGTTGGTGAAACTATCTCAGATGGATAGTGCTTTCCATGCCATTCTATAGTGGTATGGAATGTCACATAACTCCTCACGGTTTGGAGAGTTAGTAGTCCCTACAGCTGGAGGACCCCCATATGAAGGCTTGAAGCCCTCTAAGGTCAAAGAAGTAAAAGTGTTTGAAAAGAAGAAATCATTATTTAAAATGGATAAAGTAAAGTGACAAATCAAGATGGATTATTTAAACACAAAAATGAAGTGACAAAATCAAGAAGGAGTATTTAAATGATAAAGTATTGGAGTACTTTCTATTCATGGAGAGTGATTAACCCTAAAATAAGGAAAATAGGTTAAGGACCTAGAAATGGGTTAATAACTAAAATGGGTTAAGGACCTTAGAAGATGAAAAGACAAGAAGTTGAGATCTCTTGTAAAATGTACATTTAAGTGAGAATCCTTTGTGGATCAATAGAGAGCTTCTAGTGAGAATATCTTTTGAGTATTGATGGATATTTCTTGTGAGAGAATCTATTGGTGTGGATCTCAGAATGATTGAAGATCTATTCGAGGAAGAGAGAAAGAGGAGGATCTCATGGACACATCAAAGTTTCAGCAATGCCCAGATCTTGACAAAGAAAAGTCCTGATTCACGAAACCCTATTTTCTCGATGCCCACGCTGGCTGTCTATGATAGGTGTGTACACGTGGGTTGGCTCTGTATAGGGTGAGTGTACATGTGGGTTGACTAGTACAGGAGCGTGGACTCAATAACCTCATGGATATTTGTGCTTGAGTTGGTGCCAAGATCTTGAATGATGAGAGGTGTTCCGTGATCCGCATTTTATGGGCTCATATCTATCATTGAGACTCTTATATGGTTACATTATTGTCTTGATAGGATGTTATTGTTTGATATGTCAGAATGCTTAGGGAATTTTGGTATGGATTCTATGATGATCCACCCCATTGATTTGGTGGATGGAGTGAGCGACACTCTTGTGATTCAATAGTGACATGATTGTTATGGTATTCTAGATGCTATTTATTACGATTGAGATAGCATTCATATTGATTATTGTGGAGCATGAGCAAGCCATTGAAGAGCTTGGGTGTGTTGTGACCGCTGGGTTAATGGACAAGGAAGACAGAAGAGAAAGTAATTGGAGATTGCAAAGGATCCGGAGCATGTGAAGAAAAAGCAAAACCCTAGTTGCTCCGTAGGCTAATAATGCTTGTTTGCATTATACACTCCATCAATGCTCACATCGCAATAGTGAGCCAAAGGCACACGCTGGATGCACTAATACCGTCGCATCTGTGGACAAATTGATATCTATTGAGGATTGTTGCCTCTCATCTCAAGCAGGCCGAGAATGTAAGACGAGTCTGCATATAGAGTTGGTGCTCTTTGTAGATTTTATGTACTCTATTCAGTTGTTGCTGATAAACCCCAAGGATTGTAGTCCGTAATAAAAAGAAAATTGTATATACATCTTGTGTTATTTGTGTCCATTGTGATGATGACTTGCTGATGATATATTGCTAATATATGTTGATGATATGTGCTCACATCTAACTGGTTATAAATGACAACGTTGGGTAATGAATAAATGTTGAATGCTAATTGATGAGTTTTTGTGCAAAAGGGAAGTTTTGGGAAAAAGAGCCCCACACTCATTCACCCCCCCTCTAAGTGTGGTAGTTGTGTCCAACATCTAGGAACACAAAGAGTGTCATGTGCAAGGAAAGTAAAAGACACCACAAAATGCATTCCCTCAATAAGTGATACATTTATTTAATTATGTGTTTTATTTTATAGGTCCTTGATTTTATGGTGAATAATTTCATTTCTATCAGGACCTTAGGGTGAGTATTTAGAGGATAATATATGGCTCTTATCTTTTTCCAACTACCGTTGGAATACTAAGAGAGGGGGGGTGAATCAGTATAAGCACTTTTACCACTTTTAACCACAATATATAATCTTCAACTTTATCAACAATATATCATTATTGTACAATCTATGATTGTGTTCAAGATATCATGAGAATATAAACATAAGAAACATCACATCAACAACATATTATCAAATACACAGTACACCAGAATTTACATGGAAACCCAAATGGGAGAAAAATACAAAATGATTTCTTATATATTGTCAAGAATACATTCATTGGAAGCACCAACTTCCTAATTTTCCAACTACAACTAGGAGGCTACGAACCCCTATTTACAGGCTCCAACCTAAAGGAAGCTACAACTCCCTGAATTATCTAGCTCCAACCAGACAACGGCTACAACCCCCTGATTCTTAGGCTCCAACATGAAGGAAGCTCCAACTCCCTGATTCTTTGGTTGCATTCAGAAGGAGGCTACAACCCCATGATTCTCAGGCTCCAACCTGGAGGAAGCTCCAAATCCCTTAATCTATGGCTACAACCAGAAGGAGGCTACAACACCCTGATTCTCAGGCTCCAACTCCCTGAGTTCTATGGAACCAACCTAAAGGAGGCTACAACCTCCTTTCCTTGACCCATCCTGCCACCCTGAAATATAAATGTAGACCAACTATCACTACCACAATAACTGCCACTGTCACTACAACTGCCATTGTCACATCAACCTGTAATATGTCAACCTGTCACAGTATCCAACCTATCACTATATTCAACCTGTCACTGATCAACATGTCCAATATATCTTCATCACCGATACTCAAACAGATCCTATGACATGGATCATATACTAAGGACACCTCTCAACTATATGTCCAACATAAACACCACATGCCACTACCAAGCATGTACCAAGATCACCAACATACCATCACAAGATATGTGTCTCAACCATGTACCAACCATCAACCTGTACCATACCAAGCATCAACCATGTACCATAACTTGTACCACAACAAGTGCGTCTACCATGCACCAACACCTGTACCATGTACATCAACACCATAACAAGTACCAATCATGTACCATACCATGTATCAACCATGTACATCAACAATGTACATCAATAATGTACATCAACACCATACCAAGTACCAATCATGTGCCATACCATGTATCACCATATACTATAAGATATACCAAATAAGTACTATCAATGGTGTACCTCAACCAAGTGTCAACATCACCAAGAGATGTATCTCATACATGTATTTCCATATACCAAGTGTATTCCTCAACAATGTATCAATATCAATGATAGGCCTCTAACATAACAACCATACACCATATGCCAATGCTTCAAGAGTATACCAAGAACAAGCGTCAAGCATGTCCCATAGCATCATCACTGTGTAACCAAACCAGATACCAAGATAGCCACTAATACTTCTCATCAATGTACCATAACATCACCAAGGTGTACTATCAACTAAACATGCCTCTTAAGTATGTACCATACCAAAACAAAGCATAAGAAATAATCACATAAGTGTACTTGTAACATGTAGCTGACATGCTATGTCAAATATCATAAAAACATAACCTCCTTGTCCTGAATAGCCAAGAACAAGCATCTCCCTTAACATTTGTCTTGTCCTCGGGGGACAAAGGCTACCTGTCACATGGGGCCTCATGTGACGAGAACTATACAACCTGCACAGATGCAATGCACAACACTAGTGGTCTGACCTATGGGGGACAACCAAACTAGGGTTTTCATAGATATTTTCATCCTCCTCTACAACCTTGAAACTCCCACACTTCTCACTTGTTTCTACCTCAAATTTAACCATCGCAATCTAGCCAAAATATCACTTGCTCACAAGATAGATATTCAATGAATGTGTAAGTAAATGTACATTTGAATGACTTCTTGAGGTGTATTTATACTTTTGTTGGGTAACCTCTTTCCTTAATCTTAGGGGCTTCTTGACTTTTCTTGTTGCGACCACTTTACCCTTTCATTAAACACTTGTAACCAATTAGGGGCTTCTTGACCATTCTTCAGGGCTTCCAACTTCATGAGGGAATATCTCCCTAACCATGAGGAACCACGTGGCGTAACACCTATCAACGTAAGTTGAATGACGAGGACTATCCATCTATGAGTGTGTTACATGCATTTGCATTATCCTTCATGTCCTTATTCCTTGATCAACTTTGGGTCTCATGAACACACCTCAGGGGCTTCGTGTAGACTTCATCAAATGCACCCATCACATCTCCTGACATCAACCACTCTTGTTGACATTAATGTCAACTATCTCACCATCAATATCGATCACAACTCTGGGGTATCTTTAATTCTCTAAGGGTTGACATCAATGAAAACCAACTATCCAACAGCTAAAACCCCTCTGGGCCTTTAGCCCCTTATTCCCATGAAATGAGTTACAAGCCCTTCTTTGGTCAATAAGTCTGAAAACCCAAAATATAAGGAGACAGAGGGGTAAGTGTGAAAAGTGGAAAATATGGATGGGATTGGCATGATGACCCTTCAAAGAGACACCCTAGTAGAAACCCTTTTCAGGGTGACCCACTTACTAGGAAAACATGTCAAGCACCAAGGTGAAATGAGGAAAAAGGCATAACTTCCAAGAAAATGTTTTCAAAATCAAGAAAGGACCCTTTCTAACATGTTCAAGTGCTTCAATGATTAAAATGGCACTTACCACGAGACCATACTAGTTACCTCATGGAGCAATACTTGTTGTCTTATGTGGTCCAAGCTAGTGTGATGGACAATGTTTTTACCAATTAATGGTGATGTGTGGTAAGAGGAGGGGATCCGTCCACTCATCTGGCTCTTGTCACTCTAGCTTTGCAACTTGCGGGCCTCAAGACATCATCTCCTTAGTTACGCCTAGAAATGGGGGTAACAGGTTCAAGGTAACATAAGGTAGATGATTTAGGCATAAACCCACCCCCGCACCTTAGACCCCCTCACCTTTCCCCTCTTGTGGTATCATATCCCCTGTAGGAACTTGATCTCAACCAATCTTGGTATTATTATTCTTTATTAACTACAAAACAAAAAGATGTACGATATTCACATCACCATGGTATGGTGTCAATGTGGAAAAGTTATAAATCATCCAAGAAAAATATTCAATAATTTAATTACAAAAATTCCAAGAGTAAAATTTGGGGTATTACATCCCCTCCCCCTTGGAATAACACCATCCTTGGTGTTGTTTATTGTAGCGGTGTCATGTCCTCATTCTTTAGCTATATCTTCCATGTCATTTTCTTCCTTATCTTGGTACACCTCAAAACTGTATCATTCCAACATATGCCTACAACAGTCATCAATGTAAGCATGTATATCATAGTCATCATTAAGTATTTCATCCACATGAATTCCAATCTATCAATATTAAGTTCATAACTAAAGCATATATATTCATACCATAAGAAAAAGGTCAATACTTATCTACATGAATATGTATCTGATCCATATGGATTCCACGGATAAAACACATCTCACTATTTTCTTTGACACACCCAATGCACTCATGATCCCAAGTAACATGTTACTTGTTCAAGCCTCCTCTTCCATGGAGTCACTCACCCTCTAGTCTTAGGCATCCCCCACTCTATTACATAGTCCCTTGAATGATCCATCATTTTCCAAGGCTTCCTCACAACAAAAAAGTATCGATACTTATAGAGTCTTTCAACCAAGGTATCCCCTAGCTTTATCTAACATAGCATAGTACATCTCAATGGTGATCATGGCATATCATAGGCTCTATTGTCAAAACAATGGCCTCTTCTTCATGATTTTTATATCATCAACAATCATATGTCCTTCCTAGACATATCCATCATCTCACTTGTATCATATACATACAGTTATCATGAGATATCATCATAATAATTTCAATCAAAAATCTTTTGCTTCAAACCTGTTTCCTAGAGAAATCAGATTTCACAAGTATGAGATTATTCTCATAATGTTTGCCTCTTGCATGTGATATCACCCAATCTTCATTATGGACTTAAACTCATAGTCATATATAATACCATTCTACCTACAATCCAAAATTTCAATCAATCAACAATTGTGAGAATTCATGCATATATTCCTTTTATCGTAGCATTTACAATAGCTCAATAAATGATCTCACAATTGTAACATACACATAATTCAATCAATTCTAGTTATATATCACATGAATTGAAACGAACATTTCTTTCATTATATATTCATTATTCACTCAGTTCACCCTTGCATTGCTTCAAATATATCATAATTCTATCTAAACAAAAATGTCACTATAGTCCATCATCCGTTAGGGTATTCAAAAGAAAAGGAAATGAAGAAAAAACTATAAGAGATATCTCCCTAAAATATTGCTACATATTGTTTACCAAAGTTATTTCACATCATTGGCCATAAGTGAAATAATTAAAAAATGATTTTAATACGGGAAGAAGATACCTACCAAACCACATTGTGAGAAAATACTTCACTTGACACAATACAATCTCAATTGCTAAGACAATTGCTGGATATCATGATGGCACCCAAGAATACAATCTCCAATGTTTCCTAAGTGTTGTTCTAAACATCCAATGTATGATCATGAACATTTGGTGTATGAGCATGAAAAATATCTAAAGAATATTTTATTTGAAGACAAGTTTGTACATAAATGCAAATATTTCTATGCTTAATGCAAGAGACACAAAGATGAACATTTACAAACTTGAATGGTGAAGCTTTGAATGCACATAGTAAATGAAATACTTTTCAAGCCTAAGCTAGTTGACCAAGCCTCTTTCAATAGAATAGATTTCCAAATGTGTTGTGCTTCAAAAAATCCAAAATAAATTTTACCAATGAAATCTTGTAAGTGATTTGCAAATGCAAGTGATAAAGAGCCTTCAAATATCTTTACTTGAAAACAAGTTGAAGATTCAATCTTAAATTCATGAGAATACATATACAAACTCTTTTACTCAATTCATAATCAAGCATAGGTATGAAAATTTAAATCTTTCTTTGCACATTGTATTCTTAAAATAAATGGTGCCCAATAGGCATAAATAAAGTGTTGAAAATTGCGCTAATTTGGCCAAAAAACTCTAGCTTAAAAACGAATTCAATATTCAATCATATAAAATAACTTAATGGTTGAAAATGAAATTGATATGCAATTATTATGAATGGAAATTGCAATGAGATGCCCATGATATTTCAAGCTTGAAGATGAAAATTACTAGATGCAAACCAAAGAAAAGCATGGCTAGAATTTGCACTCGTGCAATACAAAACTTCAAGCTTGGAAAGTGCAAATTTCAAGAAAACCAGCCAAAAACTTATGCCTGTAGAGTGTAATGCATATTATGGTAGTCTAAATCTTTAAAAATTGCACGAATGAAACAACATTCCCAAAAACCATGTGTTGGATGTAGGCCGAATCCGAAAGAAAGGATATTTTTGGAAAAGAAGCATGCAAGAGGAAAAAGACAACTGGAAGGAAGAGCAGCACGCGTGCATGCATGGAAGACCTAATGATGCTAGGTGTAAAATCCCCGGCCATCAACCTCTGTCGAGTAACACTAGCCAATCAAATCTATCCTTTATTTTCTGCTCTGATACCAATATGTAACATCCCCGACCATCAACCTCTGTCGGGTAATGCTACCCAATCAAATCTATCCTTTATTTTCTTCTCTGATACCAATTTGTAATGTCCCCGACCATCAACCTCTACCGGGTAACGCTACCCAATCAACACTATCCTTTATTTTCTGCTCTGCTACCAATTTGTGTGTTTATATGCATATCTATCTAATGCAAATTAACAACTATATCATTATGTTCATGCCATTATTCATGCGGAAATAACATTAAAACATAGAGAAAATATATGCATACAGAAAACATATTCTAATAATACACAGATTAATGCGGAAATGATAGTAAGCCTACACATACAACATATATGATATATCCAGGCATTACTCATCAATTATAACACATGTACAGTTACACAACATACAATCAAAGAGATTTGGTACTTATCTTTTAACAGATGACCATCAACTACGTGCATACCTCCCACGAACCTCCCAGCCTTAAACCACACTGCTCATCACGCTCAGCAATGGTTCAACCCTGAGATGGGACTAAACTCCATCGGGCAAGGGATTCCTAGGCTAGGAAAGGACAATAGGAAAGTCACACAGATCAATAGGAAGGATTATCTCCCAGAAGCCAGCTCACACTAACAGCCTATAGCCTCTCATTCCCCACATTCATGTCCCATCCCAGGAAGTGTGCCCCTTCTTTGCTCAACAGTCCTTTAACTGCTCCAATTCCCTTCCAGGGCTTCAGCAACAGGCCAGACAGGAATTCTCCGAGCACTGTAGCTGTAGTTGGGATCCCTCTGGGAAATCACTTCCTCAACAACCTCTCTCACCTAGAGAGAGTTGCTTACAGGCCTGAAAACCTGCTTCTTCAGTCCCTGGGCCTGACAACTTGCCTCTTCAACCACAAGCCTGGAAACTTGCTTCTTCAATCCAACTTCTAAGTGAATTCAAGTAAGGGCGATGGAAACATCAAAGCTCGGTATGAAAAAGACGATGGAAACAAGCCACATTTAGTCAAGAAATTATGTGGCAATAGAATCCAACTGTTAAGACACAACACAGATCAAGAATTTACAAGGTGCATTGTACTTCACATGAAATACACGGGATAACTCAAATACGACTATAGGTTCCCAAAAGGTGTGCACTTGTTTAGAGGTCAAGAATGGAGAAATGGTTCAATGCGTGAATCAGTGGGTGAATCCAGAAAGGATGGCCGAATGCAAGAATTGTGAGGGTTGTGAGAGAACACGAGACTCCCCCTGGACGCGAGGATAGGAAGCAACTTGAGAATGGCGAAGGAACGTGAGAATGGGAAGCGAACCACCAACTAGCTGGCTTTCCTAGATATAAACTACATGCGCCCAGGTTGACACATGTCTTCCTAAAGCTACATGAGATCCACTTAGCACTTGTTCCCCTTCTTAGGAACTTAGGACAACACTGGTTATGTCAACCTTGACCTTTAGGAAATAATAATAAAATATTATTCCTTTATAGGTAATCCCTCTATCTTATCCCCTATGCCTAGACACTTAGCCCCCTGCCTTACCCTACCTAGTAGAGCTTAGTCCCCCATAACTCTTTCTTAGTGGTTGTTCTACACGCAACAGTGTAATTTTATTAATGATATGTGTATTTACATATACAAAAATCAGGCTCATTGGCCTTAAGTATCTAGGCTCTTCGGCCTAATAAACATATAAGTCTTCTAGCTTATAAAAACTTGGCTCACCATCCTATAAACATAATTACAATTCAACAGGGGCTCAACCTTGGGGTGTTACAATCCCCTCCCCTTATTTTTTCACTTTCCTCAGTGCAACTTAATTACACAATAACAACAAGATTTCCAAATTCTGCAAAAATATGTGGGTACTCTTCCCGCATAGCATATTCATGTTCCCATGTTGCATCCTTAGGACCGTACCAGGTCCACTAGACGTTTACAATCCCTATGGCTTGATTCTAGAGTTGTTTGATTTTATGCTCCAGTATACGCATTGGATGCGCCTGTAAAGCACTTTCCTGCTCCACCTGAATCAAATTCCAATCAATAACATGATTAGCATCAGGTACATATTTCTTAAGAAATGACACATGAAATACATTATGTATAGACATGCATGCAGGAAATGTAAGCGTATATGCTACTATACCAATCCTATCTAGGATTTCAAATGGCCCACAATATTGAGTTTCCAACTTTGAACAATTTCCCAACTTCAGGGAGCTTCTGTTGGCCTTCACTCTCAGGAATACATGATCCACTAGTTTAAATTCCCTGTGAGTTTTGTTCTTATCATCATAGATTTTTTGCCTATCTTGGGAAGCCTTCAAATTTTGTTTAATCTTCAGCATTTTCTCTTCCATTTCCTAGAGAAACTCTGGCCCAACCACTACCCTATCAGCTGGCTTGTCCCAACTTACTGGGGTGTTTCACTTTCTTCCATAAAGTGCTTCAAACGGGCTCATCTTCAATGATGCTTGATACCTATTGTTGTGGGCAAATTATACCAAGTGTAGATAATCTTCCCATTTAAATGGTTTGTCCATCACATACATTCTTAACATATCTTCTATCACTTGATTAACTCTTTTTGTTTGTCCATCAGACTCGGGATGATAAGTTGTGTTGAAGTTCAGGTTCATTCTGAACCCCTTGAATAATCCTCTCCAAAACTTTGAGGTAAAATTTGGGTCTCTGTCAGATACAATGGTCTTGGGAATGCCATGTAATCATGCTACTTCCCTCATATAAATATCAGCAACATTGGTTGTCGTGTGAGTAGCCTTCATAGGAATGAAATCGGCAACTTTAGTAAGCTTGTTCACCACCACCATGATTACATCATGTTGCTTGCTTGTTCTGGGAAATCCTGTGATGAAATCCATTGTTAAAACTTCCCATTTCCACTCAGGAATGGGTAATGGTTGTAGCACACATGTTGGGTGTCTATGCTCAGCCTTTAACTTTTGACATTCCAATCATTTGGCAATAACATCAACAACTTCCTTCTTCATGTCTAGCCAATAATATTGGCTTTTGACTGCTGAAATTGTTTTTTGATATCTTGGGTGTATCACATAAGGTACATTGTGCATTTCTTTTAAAATCGCACTCCTCAATTTAGAAGAGTTGGGTACATAAAATCTGTTTATGTACAGGAGGATTCCATCAATTCCCAATTCATAATCTTTAACCTTCTGCTGCATTTTAACTTTTTGCAATTTTGTTACCAATTTCATGTATTGAAAATCTGATTTTGCAGCCTCTACAAATCTATCTTTGAAATATGATTGGTACATGATAATGGATGTAGCATGCAACTCATGCACTCTTCTGCTAAGTGAATCAACCAATTTGTTCTATTTTCCTTTGGTGTGCTTGATATCAAAGTCATATTCACAGAAAAATTACAACAATCTACTTTTCCTGGCATTTAGAGTTGGTTGATCAAACAAATACTTCAGAACAGTATGGTTTTTCCTCAACTCAAACCTCTTTCCCATGAGGTAGTGCCTCCACTTCTTCAAAGCATGCACTATGGTTTCCAACTCCAAATCATGAGTGGCATAGAGCCTTTCATGCTCCTTCAACTTCCTTGATTCATAACATACATCAAACCAATTTTGACTGAGGACTCCACCAAGTTCTTCTTTGCACGCATATGTGCAAACCACGAAATCTTCATACGGATCAACAATCCACAGAATTGGAGAACCGATTAACAATTGCTTCAATTGTCGGAAGCTCGTTTCACATTCATTAGTCCATTGAAACTTCTTCCCCTTCCTTTGCAAGGAAGTGATGGGGTGAGCTATTCTTGAAAACCCTGCAATGAAACTTATGTAGTAACCAGCTAGACCCATGAAGGATCTTACTTCTGTCACATTCTTAGGTCTTGTCCACCCTTTAATGGCCTCAATCTTTTCAGGGTCCACTGTTATCCTTTCTTCAGATATGATATGTCCCAAGTAGTGAATTTTGTTTTCATAAAATGAGCACTTTCTCAATTTGGCATACAACTGAAGCTCCCTTAGCACTTGCAACACCATCCTCAAATGATTCTCATGCTCTTCTTCTAATTTTGAATATACAATGATGTCATCCAAAAAGACAATGACAAACTTGTCTAAATATTCTCGGAACACACCATTCATTAAGAACATAAAAGCAGGTGGGGCATTTGATAACCCAAATGGCACCATTGTGAATTCATAATGACCATACCTTGTTATGAAGGTGGTCTTGCTGATGTCTTTCTCTTTAATCCTTACCTGATGTTATCCTAACCTGAGATCTATCTTCGAAAATATATTTCCATCCTTCAACTGATCAAAGAGATCATCAATCATTGGTAAGGGATACTTGTTCTTTATAGTCACTTTATTCAATTGTTTGAAGTCGATGCACAATATCAATGTCCCATCTTTCTTCTTCACGAAAAATAATGGGGCACCCTAAGGTGATACACTTGGGCATATATACCCCTTCTTCAGAAGTTCTTCAAGTTGCATTTGCAACTCCTTCAGCTCTGGCGTACTCATTATGTAAGGAGTCTTTGACACTGAAGTTGCTCCAGACATTAAATTTATAGAGAAATCAATATCTCTCTTTGGGGGTAGTCTTGGTACCTTCTTGAACACATCTTCAAAGTCTTCCAGGATTGCATGGTCCTCCAGATTTGGCACCTTATCCCTAGGTTCTTCTTCCATATGAGATGCAAATATTTGATAGTCTTTCCTGTAGCATTTCTTCAACTGCATTGCTGAAATTTCTCTGATATTCACTGCCCTAGGAATTCCTTGGACTGTTCTCTAATTTCCTTCCTCATCTAGGCAAGTGAATTCATTTTTACAACATTCTAAGATGGCATGGTGTTGGTCTAACCAATCCATACAAATTAGGGATTCATAAGAACCTAAAGGCAAGATGTTCAAATATTCCCTTTTGCTCAATCCACTCATGTCCATAAGACATGACTTAACCATCCCATTGAATTTTCTTTTGGCTCCAATAGGCAGTTGCACTAACCAACATTTTCCATTCTTGCTTCTTGGAAAATGCAAACTTTCCACCATCTTAGGATCTATATAACTATGACTAGCTCCTAAATAAATTAAAATAGTAATGGCTTGATTGTTGATCATACCTTCCACTTCAATCATATGTGATTGATACTTTGATTTCTTATTGTACAGGGCTGCATAGATCCTGGGTACATTTTTGTCCATGTCCCCCACTGTTTCATCTCCCTATACATTGTGAACACTCACTTTGTCACTTCTGTGAGGACAATCTCTAAACATATGATCTCCTTTACAACCCCAACATTCAATAGGTGGTTGCCTTGGCCTTTGATCTCATGTCTCAATCATTCTGGGTTCTCTAGAATTTGGCTTTCCCTGAGGATTATTTCTGAAGAATGGTGGCTTAGTTCCTTTCTTCCTCTGATCCATCTTAAATTTCTTCCTGTCTTCTCAAGCTTTTTGGAAAGTTGACCTTTCTTTTTGTTGATCATATAGGCATTTAGCTCACCTTATGGTCTCCTCCAATGTTTTGGGATCATCATATTGTATGGTTTCACTGATGAATGGTGGAAAACCACTCAAATACCTCTGAATCTTAATTGTTTCATCCTTGATTAAAGAAACATACTTCAACAATTCTAAAATCCTTCTTTCATATTCATCTATTGTCATACTCCCAAGCTTGAGTTCAAAGAACTTTTTTATTTTCTTGTCATAGTACCTCTTAGTCAAGTATTTATTTTTGAAGTACTTCTTGAATTCCCTTAAAGTAACCTTTTTCTCTTTATTGTGCTACACCTACACAAGTTGATCCCACCACATGGATGCCTTTCCTTTGAGTTGATAGATGCCAATTCTTCCTTCTGGATGAGAAGAATAATTATGCAATTGAAAATACTTTCTCATGCCTAACAACCATGTTTATGCATATTCATCCTTCTTGTGCTCACCATCAAATGTAGGAGGTTTGATTTTGTTCATTTCCCCTCGTAGCTTATCCACCCCAGATCTCTTATGCTTCATGACAGGGGATGGACTTGAGTTGTTGTGTGCTCTCTATTTGGAATGCCTCGAGGAGTGAAGATGATTTCTGCTAACGCTTCTTGATCTTCCTTTCTTCTCAAGGGTCCTGTGAATTCCTAATTTGTTGGAGCCACTCTCCTTATCCATTTTATTTTCTATTCTTTCTGGGCTCTGCATCAACTTCAGGTTGAAGTATTCTTGCTGGACCTTGGTTTTCATAAGCCTTTCATTATCCACTTTATGGTTTTGGACATCTTTTTGCAAATTTTTGATGAGCTTCATCATGCTCACTTCTTTCTCTATCTCTTATCCATGCCCATTGGAGTTCGTTCCTTCAACTCCCAAGTGGACATCCATTCCTCTAACTTCATTCTCTAAACTATAAGCATCATGTGCCTCTTCCATTTCTCTGCACGAAGGAGCAATTTGGTTTGGTTCTATCAATTGTTAATTATGAAAAATGTGTAGTCAACCGAATTTTTGTCAGGCCATCGAACCTTAATAATTTACCAGAATAAACCAATATGATTCAACCAAAAACAATATCAGATTCAATTTCCAGCGGGTCTTGGTCGGTCAAGAACCCCTTGGGATTTTATCTTTAAGCCCAGCTTTATTCTGCAACAATAACCCATTTTTCTTCAGCCCTTGGTTTGCAAGTGACCACGGCTATGACCCAGTGCTAATGGTTTGGGTGCTTATCTGGAGCCTTGAAACATCAGGCTCCCGAGATTCAGTGGTTTCCCCCTTTTCCCATAGCTCACAAACATCATAGAACAATGAACTATCGAATGCATGTAGAACGGTGTATCCACTGTACACATTCCTTGCTCATATCTATGGTGGATTAGAGCTTCGGGGACTCTACCTTCAGCGGTCTCCAAAGTGTTTCCCTTACAACTCTCTCGAAGTGTTGAATTGGTGAAATTGTGAATTAGGGTGGATCAATGGTCCATGACTTCCCAGCATCCAACAGTTGATACTTACTATGGAACTCCCTGCTTCAGAACTTCGGGACTTCGGAGCTTCGGAACTTCGAGACTTCAGAGGATTTCTTCCTCCCATTTCATCATGAACCATTTATTCTAGAGTGTCAAGTCTCTAGACTTCACAAACTGGTGTTACGCATCCATTGTGTCCATCAGGGTTCCCACCATCCATGCTCCAAAGGAGGGCCATGTGGTGAAATATCAGAAGCGGACACATGGCCCAATCAAATGGGTGACACATGTCACGTTCTAATGGGAATTTCAATCATCCAAAGGTCCTTAACTCACTGACACATGGCACATGTCCCATGTGTCCACATCATTTCACGTGATGTCAGTAAGCCATGTCAATTTGGAACTTCGGGCCTCGATGAGTTTTACACTTGCGCATTCCATTCCCTCTGCACGCTAAATTCTCGAACGTACTTACCTACTGGGTTCCACATAGTACAATTGTCACCATAAAAGTGGTGGCACATGGAATGTCTAGGAAGGTTTCACATCACCCCAAGTGACATCATCATTCCATGCCACTTCTACTCTTTCGCCTCGGGACTCCAGAGCATCGAGGCTTTGGGAGATTCCACACTAGCACACTCCAATTCTCCCAAACTCCAAACTGCTATGAGATCTATGAATCATAATCATTTGCATGCAGATCCGACGGTTGAGATCCTCTTTTCACCATGCACCTTACCTTATTCTCTTGGCTTGATCCAACAGTAACACTTCTCCCCGGATCTACGATGTAGATCCCCTCCGGGACTTCGAAGCTTCAAGATTCGGCCCCTTTTTTCTCTTATAACCTGTAACTTCACCGAAGTCACGAAGTCCGAACTGACTTGGAGGTTAACCCTCATGCACCTGTCTCCAGATCTGACGGTTGTGAAGGATCCTCCTTCTCCTAAACAGAGCCTATGGCCCAACACCACGAATTTGTGGTTTCTTCCTTTGTGGCCATTTCTTAAGTCGTTACACCTCTTGTGCTTCCGAACACAATCCAAGTGTTCTCCTCAAAAATATTTTGACACTCTGTACATCAAATTCTATGGAATTTTTACTCCAAATCCTTTGTTCATGGCCCATCCAGGTTTCGTGTAGAAACCATGGGCTCTGAACTAGAATTTTTTCCATTTCGACAACAATTCTTCTCTAAAACGTTTGCTTCAAATTATACTAACATGGCGCATCTAGGCTCAGTGTTGAAACCTTGGATCTGATACTATTTTGTAACATCTCTAACCATCAACCTCTGTCGAGTAACGCTACCCAATCAACTCTATCCTTTCTTTTATGCTCTGATACCAATTTGTAACATCCTCGACCATAAACCTCTGTCAAGTAACACTACCCAATCAAATCTATCCTTTCTTTTCTACTCTAATACCAATTTGTAATGTCCCCAGCCATCAACCTCTGTCGAGTAATGCTACCCAATCAACTCTATCCTTTCTTTTTTGCTCTGACACCAATTTGTGTATTTATATGCATATCTGTCTAATGAAAATTAACAACTATAGCATTCTTTTCATGCCACTGTTCATGCAGAAATTACATTAAAACATACAGACAATATATGCATACATAAAACATATTCTAATAATACAAATATTAATGCGGAAATGATAGTAAGCCTACACATACAACATATATCATATATCTAGGCGTTACTCGTCAATTACAACACATGTTCAGTTACACAACATACAATCAAAGAGATTTGGTACTCATCTTTTAACAGATGACCACCAACTGTGTGTAGATCTCCCATGAACCTCCCAACCTTAGACCATGCTGCTCATCACGCTCAGTAATGGTTCACCCCCGAAATGGGACTAAACTCCATTGGGAAAGGGATTCCTGGGCTAGGAAAGGACTACAAGAAAGTCGCACAGATCAATGGGAAGGATTATCTCCTAGGAGCCATCTCACACTAATAGCCTACAGCCTCTCATTCCCCACATGCTTGTCCCATCCCAAGAAGTGTGCCCCTTCTCTGCTCAATAGTCCTTCGGCTGCCTCACTTCCCTTATAGGGCTTCAGCAATAGGCTGAACAAGAATTCTTCAAACACTGTAGCTGCAGTTGGGATCCCTCTAGGAAATCACTTCCCCAACAACCTCTCTCACCTAGAGAGAGTTTCTTATAGGCCTGACAACCTGATTATTCATTCCACGGGCCTTACAACTCACCTCTTCAACCATAAGCCTGACAACTTGCTTCTTCAATCCAGCTTCTATGTCAATTCAAGTAAGAGCGATGGAAACATCAAATATCAGTATGGAACAGATGATGGAAACAAGCCACACTCAGTCAAGAAATTGTGTGGTTGTAGTAGCCAACTATTAAGACACAACATGGCTCAGGAAGTTATAGGGTGTGTTGTGCTTCACAGGAAATACATAGAATAACTCAAATATGATTGCGGGTTCCCAAAAGGTGCGCACTTGTTCAGAGGTCGATGATGGAGAAATGGTTCAATGCATGAATCAGTGGGTGAATCTGGAAAGGATGGCCGACTGCAAGAATTGTGAGGGTCGTGAGAGAACACGAGACTCCCCCCAGATGCGAGGATGGGAAGAAACTTGAGAATGGTGAAGGAACATGAGAATGGAAAGTGAACCCCCAACGAGTTGGCTTTCCCATCTATAAACTGCATGCACCCAGGTTGACACATGTCTTCCTGAACTTGCATGAGCTCTACTTAGCACTTGTTTCCCTTCCCAGGAACTTAGGACAACATCGGTTATGTCAACCTTGGCCTTTAGGAAATAATAATAAAATATTATTCCTTTAGAGGTAAGCCCTCTAGCTTAGCCCCTATGCCTAGACACTTATCCCCCTCCCTTACCCTACCTAGTGGAGCTTATTCCCCCATAACTCTTTCTTTGTGGTCGGTCTACATGCAACAGTGTAATTTTATTAATGATATGTGTATTTACATATACAAAAATCAGGCTCATTGGCCTTAAGCATCTAAGATGTCCGGCCTAATAAACATATAAGTCTTCCAGCTTATAAACACTTGGCTCACCAGCCTATAAACATAATTACAATTCAGCAGGGGCTCGACCTTGGGGTGTTACACTAGGGTTAGGGTTTTTGTAATGCATTGTAATGGCTGGTGAGCCGAGGATATAAATAAGTAGTACTTAGGGGAGAGAATAGAGGACAAAGAGAGAAAAGGGGGGGGATAGAGAGGAAGAGAATTGTAAAGACTGTATGAGTCATTAAGTTGGTGAGATAGAGAAGGCATGAACGACTCGATCCCGAGGGTTAGATCGCAGGTTGAGGAGCATGGTGCGATCTAGTCAACCTTGAAGGGATTGAGGAGCCTGTGGGAGAGAGGAGGAACTAACATTGTAACCATGCACGATGTGATATATTTCAAAACTATAATAAAATCTTGAGAGCCAAATATTTGTGGACGTAGCCCAGGAGGGGGTGAACCATGGTAACACTATGTTATGTGATTGTATGAATGCGTCTTTATGTATAATTAGTTGATGAATGTTGAACGAATGAAGTAACTAAGTATATATGGTATTTTACATGCATGCATAGAATAAATGCTATAACAAGATGATTAAATGGACTGAATAAAGGTTATGGTGCACAAACACAGATCTCACTCAATATTAGATTGCAAACACCTGAGTATTGTTGCCTTCTGGTTTACTAAAGAGGTCGATAGTCTTTAAGGACTTTTGTTGGGAAGCTTCTTAGTTCTGAACCAGGGTCAAATTGTAAGGGTCAATGAGAAACTGAATACCCCATAAGGAATCCTCAAGACCAGTAGAAGAAGACTAGATAGATAAAAGGAAAAACCAATAAATGATTTCATTGTCAGTTGATTGGAAGAGAATGGGATTGAGCATATGAGATTTGTTGAAGAATCATCAAAAGAATATTGGATCAGACAACAAGAAGGTGAAAGAATGTGAATCTAAAGGGGGATGTTGAGACTATGTAATCCCACAAAGGCAGATATAGAGAGATGGTTGAAGACAAAGGAGCTAGACGTTGTGCAAAAAGATAACAGAAACTCGAAGTTAACACCGTGCAAATATCTAGACAAGTACGTATTCACCGACTTGAATGAAGTATTTTTCTGTGATTTCCCACACATATTGCAAGAGTGGATCAAAATATTGAAAGACAACCATTCTACGAATCAGATCAGACTGCTAGATTGGAATCCTAAAGAGATTGCGCAGCTACAACGAGTTGATAATAAGCTTACACGCATAGTAGATTTCTGGCTAGACAACATTGTTTTCAGATTTACCATAAAGTTTGCAGTAGATACAACAAATTTATACATCGCAACTGAACAAGACTTATTGAAGGGACCTCGAGGTAGGTACATCAGATCATTATATACTTCCATTAAGATACTTCTATATAACAAAGGTGTAATGACAATGGATTCAAACAACTAAACTTCATTGCGTGCATGGGGGAAGTGGGGAAGCACTGACAAGAAAAGGAGAAATGGAAGGAGAAGGGGATAAAGGAAAGAAGGAGGAGGCATTGGACCCAATTATGATGGATGACAACCAGATCAAGCAGATCATGGAAACAACTGGAAAGATGCACAGTGGAGTACCCTACCAATATAACATGAACACCAAGAAGAGAGTCGTAGTTGTGAGGGAAGGCTTGGAAAGTGATGAAGAGGAGGTAGAGGATCTCCAGGCTATGGAACAGATTGAGGAAATATTGTGTGTGATATATGAGAGGAAGACGAGAGGTACAAGAGTGGAAGTAGAAGGAAATACTCATGTCCATATCAGTTTCATTATGGAACCCATAAACCCATGTGTGACTAATACACCACAGTTTCGAAAATCGAATTTCGAGAGAAGGAGACAGCAGGAAGCACATCTACACAAGGAACAACAACTGGGGGAGCTAGTTCAGGAAGCAGTAGTCAAGTATCTACATCACACAGAGGTAGTAGTTCAACATTTAATATGGCATGACATGATCCCACCATCAGGTTACCAAAATTCAAAGGAGAAGCGTCGAAAGACCCAGAGAAGCACCTGTTTATCTGTGAAAAAATTTGGGAATAAAAATAGATCACAAACGAGGACACTAAAATTGGACAGTTATCTATCAAATTAAGAGATCACACACTAGATTGGTATAAGAGTCTACTTGTAAATAGTTTTCCAGGGACAACCAGAATGATTGGAGATATCAAGAAGCTATTGATAAATGAGTTCTAGAAGTCGAGTTCAAAGGATCAATACATGAATGAGATGATAGAGATCAGACAAAAACTAGGAGAATATGTATGGGATATTGACCAGAGATTCAAACGACTAAAGGTAAAGATAAAATACATCATGAAAGATATGCATCACACACATTTGTTCGTCAATTTGTTGTTACGACACTTGAAGTATCCACTGCGACAACATAAGTTTCAGACACAGGCAGAGGCTCTCCAGGAAACCCTGCAACTAGAAGAAAACCAATATCAGAAGACAGATCCATCCATCGAGGAGGTGAAGGAAGATCTAAAGAACTTAACATTCTAGCTAAACCAGAACAAGAACAAGGACAAAAGAGAATTCGTTTGGTGTACCACATGTAGGACAGAAGGACACCAAAAATCCATTAGCAACAAGAGGACTATGGTGAAAAATTTGTAAGAAACAGGGCCACGACCCATACCACTGCCCAATGATTTAGAAGTACCAGACAATACCAAAGAGCTCATATTGCAACTTTTGCAATTCAGTAGGCCATGATGACAAGGACTGCAGAACCATGGATTTGTTGAGGGAAAGAAAATCAGATGCATACAGGGTGTAGGCATAAATGATGACCAGGAAATCCACACCTCAGTTTAATCAATTATCAGCCCCATACAACACTGTGAAACAACAGTATAACACTGCACAACAACCCTACAACACTGCGCAATGACAGTATAACACCACACAACCACACTATAATACCACGCGGTATAACCAAGCACCTCAGTATAACATGTTGTGAGGGGATCGAGTTGGCTATAGAGGCAGAGAAAGAGAAAGAGGAGGCATTGGGAGAGGTAGAGGACCAGTGGTATGTCATAATTGTCAACAAACATGACACTATGCACAAGAATGTTCACTCCCACCAGTGACCTGTATGTATTGTCACACATCAGATCATGACACGTAATAATTCACGAAGCTATTAGGGAATATCCAGGAGAAGAGAAATCAGAACAATCAAAATGTTTAGTGGATTTCAGCAGAAGCAAGGGATGAAGGAAGAAACATCAACATAGTTACACGTGGAGGAGCTAAAATAGGAAACGATGCAGTACGACAAGAGACAACACAACACCAATGGGTGAAGAAGAATGTAGAACCAAGGAAGAAGTTTGATGTGTAGAACGAGAAGGAGATATTCAAGCAAGCTAGACATTGTATCGACATCAACCATGCAACATAGTAAGGAAGTACCAGATTATAATATTCCTCCATCATTGGATCACACCAAAGAAACACAGCCCCCGGGACAAGTAAGTACGATTAAAGGATTTTTGCAATCATGTGTAAAACTACTAAATGATCCATCATCTATTAAAATATTACAAAATATGCTAGAAATATATAGCATAGAAGTAGAAGGAAACCTAGAATAGAAAATAGTTAATCACCTACATATAAGGAGAAGAACAAGTAGAGAATTCAGGTTGAACGCCAACATTGGAGATTTCAACATGGGAGTTATTATACTGGATTTAGGATCTGAAGTCAATGTATTACCCAAGAAGACATGGAAATGTATGGGAGAACCCACATTAGGATATTCATCGGTTCAACTGAAACTAGAAAATCAACACAGATTTCTCCCAATTGGAAGACTAAAAGGAGTGACAATAGACCTGGATGGAGTGCGGACTAAAGCCGACTTCAAAGTAATCGATATAGTGGATGTCACAACACCTTATCCAACATTACTTGCCTTGGATTAGGTGTTTGATAACCAGGCCATAATCAACTTAAAGACATGGAAGATGACCTTCGAGTCAGGAGAATACAGATTCATTGCGCCATTCTACCCATCATAAGGGGAAAGGTTTGTACAGACTACTTGCTTGGACCTGGAGGAAATTAACTAGTTGTATAGGACAACTACGCGAGATGAAGACTACGTAACCCCAACTGCAGATGGGGTACTTAGTTGGTGAAGCATCACCTCATGTGCGTCAGACTCAGATACAGACTTAGAAAATTGGCAACAGAGATTACAAAAATTCTCCACAAGAAGATGCACAAGAATAGACCATGCAGTAAGATGGGTAGGTACAGAGGTAAGGGAACCTCCCAGCTTCCATGGGGTGAACGAACTAGAAACATTATTAACATGGTACGAAGATGAAGTGTTAGAAAATCAGAGGCTCTTAGCCCTAGATATAGCACTCAAGGCAACACCTGCGAGATGGTGGGGTGTGCACAAAGAAATAGTCAAGGATTGGTATCAATGTAAGCGGTTACTGTGCATTAGGTTTGGCGCAGCACGAGGAAGCAACCAGCTACAGAAATATGATGGACAGGGGGCACCAGCAGAACACTTGGAGAAGTGCAGAGAGTTATGGAAACTGACACCACCGGAAGAATGGACTCACCATTTCATGCACACATTAGAAGGCATCTGTTAGAACTCAGAAATGTCGCATTTTCATCCACATTTCCCTTTAGTATTCATTACATTTCATCGTCCCATTAACCTTCCATCATACCATTTTCATAAATACAATTGGGTCTCACATTATTATTTTCCACTTTATTCATTTTAGTATTATAAGTGAATTTGTGATTAAATATCAGAAATTAACATATTTTCATTATATATCAAAGTTGGATGAGTTTGATGATGTATGCAGGCATATTTGAAGATTTCAACAAAGTCAAAATTCACCACCTATCCTCAAATTCGAATTACATCTTCAAACTTGAAGATTTGAAAGAGAGAAGATCATGGAAGATTTGGTTGGCATATCTTATCTAAGATATGTGAGAGATGTGTGGAGGATTTGAAGGGATCATATCTTGTAATAATGGGAAAGTAGTTGAGAGTGGTTGAGAGAATAGTGGATCTTTCATTATGACACTCATGTATATAAGAGAGTGTTCTCTCTTCATGAGGGGAGGCATGTAATTCATAATTTAGTCTTGTAATTAGGAGAAGGGGATTCTTAGATTTGATTTGTATTCTTTCATTTGTCATGCTTTCATGATTTTCATTTGATTCTTGTAATGTAACTTGAGATAGCATTATTGTGTGAGCTCACATATGTCTTTTGTCATTCAACTCTTCGCATGTTGTATTACTTTCCTAGATTAATTTCATTTCAACAAATTAGATTATATTAATTCTACTTCAGTCCTGCATATATAGTGCATGTGCTTCGTAAGCCTACGAACCTCGGATTGACAAATTAAATAGTTGGGAAAGTACTACAACGGAATTAAACGACAATATTTTCACCTAACATTTTGGCACCGTTGTTGGGGAAGCACGATGGATTGAATTTTAGCTTGAATTTTCATGCAAGTGTGATTAGTCATGCTCCTAACTCTAAGGTGACATATGGGTAAGGGCATGTAGGGAGTGTTTCAATTTCTGCAATTTCAATTTCTGCAACTGTGAAGAGGTTTTCATGTGTTTCAGCAAGTGTGATTTTCAATTTTTTATTTTGATTTGGGTGTTGTAAGAACCCCTTTTGAAATATGATTTAACTATGAGTGGTAGCTTGGAACATCTCGCTCAGATCCTTGTGAAAACTAGGATTTATTCTTCTCAAGAAGAGGAGATATTGACAGCAGCCCAGAGCTTAAATACTCCTCCAAAAACGAACGAGGAATCAACATATGAGGAACTTGAGGAGGATAATGAGGAGCTGCAACATGATCTCAGTGAGGGAAACTACGACTACAAAATCTATATCGAACGATGGTTTCAAGCGACTACCAGGTTAGATTCTTTTAATTTTTCTTTTAATTTTGTTAATTTAGAGTTTCAACAACTAGATTCATTCATTCTTGTAAAATTCTATTTTTCATTCGAAAAATTGCCACTGAACATATTGTTGTTATTGTTGCATGCTTGGCTCCATTGGTAATTTGACTACACGTAACTGATTTCTAAGATGTAATTATCATAGAGTAGGTAGGATTTCATTTTCAGTTTTTGTTTTCATTTTTAGATTTTTCTTTTACCTAGAATAAGTATGCTCTCCTCTGCGCTTCATGCGATCACAAGGATCAAAAAATAGGGATAATTTTGATTTCAGGAACAACAAAAATTTTACATGCTGATACAGCGAAACTTTACATGCTGATACAACGAAATTTTACATGTTGTTACAGTGAAATTGTACTTACTGTTTTCATATTTCTGTGGTGAGAGATTTCAAGTTCATTTGCCGGAGAATCCACAGTTAGTGTCATTTGAGAGATTTCAAGTTCATTTGTTGAAACAGTGACGTTTTTGTTGTAACAGTAATTGCACAATGTCATGTCTGCGCTCTTCTCATTCTTAACTTCTGATCTGGTCCACTTCTAGTTTTGATGCCATCTCTTGCATTTATCTGAAACCTGCAAACATTTTCTCCTTCATGACTTGCTTTGATTCTTCCAACCATAAATTAAAACCTGCAATAAAACAAAAGTAATGAAATAGCAATACCATAAGTTCCAATGATCCAATACAATAGCTGGGTGAAATCCGTCTTTTCCTTCGCCACTTGAAAACCCTTCGACCTAGAGTAAAACCTACAACAGCAACGACAAAATAAGTTATAAGGAAATACTTTGTCGTTTCATCAATGTTTTCCTTTTGGTCTTCTCCCAGATCCATGATAGCTTGAATGTCAGCAATATCACAGCTAAAGCTCCGTGGAGAGGTAAGGGATAGGATATGCTTTCAAATTTTGTACGCTCAAGTTGAGCTTTGAATAAACTGACCAAATCCCATCTACTAGTTCTTTGTGAATGATAGGGGATTCATTTTTGGTTCCTTTTTACTATAAAAAGGAAATTGAAAGAGAACTTTCAGAATTATATAATGAAACCATATCCAAAATCTATTTTTTGGCATCAATCCCGAAACTAAAGACTAAATTTTGCAACTCGTTGCCATCTTACGTTGGGTACAAACATAGTTTCAGTTAAACCTTACGAGATTTTACAGATGCAAATCTAACAAAAACGCGATCCCAATTCCATGAAATTAGAATAAATTATTGATCGATGCACATAACTTGTCTTGTTGTCACTCTAGCTTATGAACAAGGAAGGAGATCCAGATGATAAGGTCAATTGCTTTGGAAAAAAAAAAAATCTCCATCAATTAACGTCCATTTGCAGACAGTCAACTTCGACTACAATTTGTGAGAGAACCGTGATGAATTTTAAGAAAATGTCACATGGGTTTTGTGCAGAAGGGTCTCATTTAGATGGCTTGTGAGCGGTTTTTGAAACTTTTACTTGGTTTGAGAGCAGTTTTGATTTTTAGGACCATGAATAACCAAAATTTGGGATGGTCAGTTTTCCAACGTGATAGATACATAGTCAAACTCATGAGCACTGGATTTGCATGGAGGATGAAGTTGGGCATTGATGTCTACAGAGATGATGGCATACATAGTTGTATAATCCATCTACATTCTGGAGGAGATAAGTGCATCTAAGTAAACAATGAAATACAAAATGTCGACGCTTTATTTGGTTTTGCAGGTGCTTGTTTCTGTAGCCTTGAATACATAAATCATTACATCTGCTAATAAAAATGTAGCAGCTATTGATTATCACGATGGACTTAACAATTCCATTCTGTGTTTTTTCTTTTTTAAAAATGCATGGTTTTCATATAACTATTTCTAATTACTATTTCTTGTCATCTTGATTTGAATTCCCTGGTGATAAAAACTTCAAAGTTCATCATTAAATGGAATCAAAAAGATCGTGGAACAGTAGATCTAGTTAAACACGCAACTGTGTAGTTCACATGTGAACTTTCAAAACTGTAAATGGACACCTTAAATCATTCTGAAAACAATAATAATTACATGTTTTTTACATTTAACGTTTCTTTGTTTTTCTTAAGTCACTTTGGCGTAATCAATGACGAAACTAGCAAGTCCGGACAACAGGTATAACTGCATTTATTTTCTATTTTTCATTTGTTCGCATTTGTACTTAATCTTGCATTTCACATCTTATGTTGTTCTCACAAGTTTGATTGCAGGATTAGTATTAAGATTGATTGCAGGAAAAAGACGCTCGTAATTCATGCTGCAATGATCTTCAAGAATCACAACATTTTCTAGAAAAACATGCTTTGATCGACAGCTTGACAGAGTTGGTTTTCCTCATACATGTCATAAATGCTTGTTGATACACAGAAATGTTTTGCGCATCCTGATGTTTGATGTTACACAATGACCATACTGATACACTATCATTTCCTCTTTTCCACTTTCCATGTTGATACACAAAATTTCATGCTGTGACACTATCCCATTTCTCCTTCAAAGTCGATTGGTCATTCCGGTGTTGACGCCCATATTCCATTGAATTATCCGTCATGACTTCAAGCATGCCTATCTTTCTGAGATGCATACATCATTTCCTTTATCCTTTTCAGTTCATTTTTTCCTTTTCCAGTTTTCCTTCTGAATAAAACAAACTCCCTTTCCATTACATTGCCTTTCCATACACACTGTTTCTACTGAGATCTATCTTTTAGTCCTACCAATCTTTTTATACAAACTCACGTTGACTGATGTGGGATTCCTTAAGGCCCACCTTTCAATAGTCTTTCCCCATCGACCTCGACACCTTATCTGGGAAATAGACTAGAGTCCATTTTTAGTACCTAGAGGCTTGCATGCTTTAATGGCAAGTTCTCTCGCTGACGATCATGGGAATACATCAATGTCCCTTGATCATCAGTTCTTGCAAGTGGCTCAACCTCAGCACATCCATTCAAACTTCACAAGATGTACTCGGGTACCTTGGCTCTCATTGACATCAATGGGGAGCTCCCTCGCATTGGTTAATGACATTCATCAATGGTCAGTAATCCAATGATTTCTCTTCTTGCTCGACATCGACACATCCTTTCGCATGATTAGAATTGTACCATCGGGTTTGTAGCAGGTGAAGACTATATACTTTTTTCTGTCTCCCTCAGTAATAACAACAGCATGACTTCAGCTATATGAGAGTACTACCGTCCACTTTCATACTTCCTCTTTTCCATGATTCATCACCAGCAGTTCAGATCCCTCCACTTCGCATTCTCTGATTCAGTAGTTATAGTAGTTGCAGTTACAACAATTACAGTACAACAGTGCAACTACAGTCGCAGTTACATTTTCATGATCTTGCAGAAGTGACACCTTCCATCTTCCAATAGTCACAGTCACATATTGTTTGCTCCAGCAGTTACAGCAGTTGTAGCTACAACACCAGTCACGTTTTCCTAATCCACAAGCCGCAACAGCTACATTTCTATTGCACAATTCATCTACTTTTTGGGTGAGTGGAGGTATGTTGTTTTCTAAGCTTTAATCACACAATTCCTTATATGTTGACTTGAATATTTTGGAAAATTTCCTCGCCATGCTCTCTTTCCTTCCATGACCTACACTAAGTTGCATGAGGTCATGCAACCGATTCAGTTGGCGAGGGGGGGGATATATTCACTACCAGTATTCCATTTTCCCACTATTATCACTCCATTTTCATCTCATTTATTGTTTACCAAAATTTCTTTTCCAATGATCCCATGTTGCACTTTGTTTCATATGCATTGATATACATATTGGCATGATTCATAAAAGATAGAGAAAAGGCTTTCTTATACTCGGTGATGCTCTCTTATACACATTGATAGCTTATTATTTCCAGTGAGTATATGGATAAATTATTGCAGCAAGAAAATAAATAAGTGAAATGAATGTTGTTAACACAAGAACCAACATTCTTTGTATTCATGGTTGTCACACAAGAACCAACCATAAGAAAATTTCACATGTTATTACACATATTTTAGATGTTGTTACACATGTATTACATGTTGTTACACATGTATTTTACATGCTGCTACTCTTGTATTTCAAATCCTGGAAATATTCCTTATTAAAAAGACATCATCAATCAAAGCCAAAGTCTGAATGCCAAATATTTTTGAGAAAATCCATGCACAGTTGCATGAGGACATGCAACAAGTTCAGTTGAGGGGGATGTTAGGACTCAGAAATGTTGCATTTTTATCCACCATTCCCTTCACTATTCCTTACATTTCATTGCCCCATTAACCTTCCATCATACCATTTTCATAAATACATTTGGGTTTCACATTATTATTTTCCACTTTATTCATTTTAGTATTATAAGTGAATTTGTGATTAAATATTAGAAATTAACATATTTTCATTATATATCAAAGTTGGATGAGTTTGATGATGTATGCAGGCATATTTGAAGATTTCAACAAAGTCAAAATTCACCACCTATCCTCAAATTCGAATTACATCTTCAAACTTGAAGATTTGAAAGCGAGAAGATCATGGAAGATTTGGTTGGCATGTCTTATCTAAGATATGTGAGAGATGTGTGGAGGATTTGAAGGGATCATATCTTGTAATAATGGGAAATTAGTTGAGAGTGGTTGAGAGAATAGTGGATCTGTCATTATGACACTCATGTATATAAGAGAGTGTTCTCTCTTCATGAGGGGAGGCATGTAATTCATAATTTAGTCTTGTAATTAGGAGAAGGGGATTCTTAGCTTTGATTTGTATTCTTTCATTTGGCATGCTTTCATGATTGTCATTTGATTCTTGTAATGTAACTTGAGATAGCATTATTGTGTGAGCTCACATATGTCTTTTGTCATTCATCTCTTCACATGTTGTAGCATCCCTTTTCACCCATTCCGGTATAGGTGTTACTACGCAGAATAACAATATTCTCACTCACAATTAATCATGTGCATTCAAAACAAGTTAAACACATTTATACTCAGAGTAAGTCATATAAATTATTGCTATCATAATTTTAAGAATGGCATTAACCATAATGCATCTGCACAACAGAATACATGATAAAATTTAAGCATCACGGGCATGCAAAACATAACATTTAACATAAGTTGATACTTATCTTGAAACTGAGGTAATTCCCCCAACCAGGTGCAGGCCTTCCACGAACCTCCTAGCCTTAGACCGCACTGCTCATCAGCTCAGCAGTAGGTCACCCCCGAGCTACGACTAAGCTCCACCCCAAGGCAAGGAATCCTAGGCTAGGCTGAGGTTACAGGGAAAACACATAGTCACGAGGAAGGAATTCTCTTCCAAGAAACACTCACGCTCACTTCCCACAGACCCTCATTCCCCACATGCCTATTCCACCCCAGGAGTATACACCTTCTCTGTCACCTGGAAAATCCTTCGGCTATAACCTCCCTTGCCTTGGGTTAGAGCAACAGACTGGACCGGAAGTCTCCGGGCTCTGTGGCAGCTACAGGGTTCATTCCAAGAGTCCTCTCCTTCCTCTATGCACTCTCTCACCTAGAGAGAGATGCTCACAGGACAAACCACCTATTCATCCAACCTCAAACACCCCTCTCACCTGGAGAGAGTGTTTCACAACTGGTCACAAGCCATACGTAGTCCCACACTGCGCAGTTGCAATTACCCACGGAAATACAGACACCGACTTCCTCAAAACGGGTTCAGAAAATGGCAAAATGGTCTCACGGTCACGGATTCGGGACAAAGGCTTCACGCACAAGTTCCATTTCGGATAGAGGATGCACATGGATTCCCAGACACCACACAGGATTTTCGGTTCAGAACAGAGGTGAATCCGGCTCTTTCGGAATCAATCACAGGCTTTTGGTTCAATACGGAGGTATACACGAGTTTTCTCAGATCCAGACATAGGCTTTTCGGATCACAGAGATGCACGAAGGTTCTCTGCAGAACTCGGGTCCGTCGTACTGCTTAGATCCCGTACACGCTTAGGCCGTCTGATCGAATGAGAGCAGGGGGGCCCTCTCACATCTCACCCTAGCCGTTTTATTCTCATGCACCAGGGTTGACACTTGTCGCCCTGGGAACTGCATGCATTCCACCAGCACGCATCCCTTCCTCATGGTTAGGAACTTAGGATAAAACATGAAATGCTCTTGCCTTTTTGAAATAATATTAAAATATTACTCCCAAGGCTGAAGCCCACTAGGCTTAACACTTAGCCCATTTTCCCACCTTCCAGCCCCTAATCCCTTGCCTTCTCTGTGGAAGCTCAGTCTGCCTTCACTCATTCATCGTGGTCGGTCTACACCTGGCGGTGTTTAAAAATTTTTATTAATTGTTCTGCATGATTACATATACAACAGTCAGCTCCTGGGCTTCAACACTTAGGCTCCCTGGCCTAACAAACACATAAGCCACCAGCTTATAAAAACTTGGCTCACCAGCCTATAAAACAAAATTACAATTCCTTTCAAAACATGATTTACGACAGGGCTCGGCCTTGGGGACACTACAATCCCCCTCCCTTTATTTTTGCACTGTCCTCAGTGAAACTTACATTGTCTCTGCAAGCCTTTCAAAATTTTCAAAAAGATGTGGGTACTCTACCCACATAGCATCTGCATTCTCCCATGTCATGTCCTCAGGACCGTACCAGGTCCACTGGACCTTTACAAGCTATATAGCTCGATTCCGGAGCTATTTTCTTTTCCTGTCC
>SNQJ01S0011323.1:0-50296 GCA_010110895.2 Picea sitchensis | reverse complement strand
TTTGTATACTATTGTTTATTGCTTATAATACTTTTGGGTCTGTGTATAGATGATGGGATACTCCAGACCAGATGGGAGCTGTTGTTGGTGCAATATCTCGCAATCTCGGAGCATATATATAAGCTGTTGTTGGAAAGGAGTAATGGCGGGTTTCTTTTAAGATCTCGGGCACCTGTATCTTCGCGATATATAACTGAAGAGTTTTCTTCGGTTGGGCGCAAGTTTGGAGAAATCAAGGACTTCTTCCAAATCTTGAAAACCAAGATGATCTAGTAAACTAGATCCACAGTAATGGAGACTAGATTCAAATAAAAAAAATTCACTGTTTACAGCTCAAAGAAATTACCATATTTTTATACATCTGGGCAATTTTTACAATGAAGAGCCTTTTAAAATTTCAGATTCACAAACATATTCATTTTGAGATCTAAAAAAATTGTAGATTTACAATGGAACACATACTTAGAACAAATTTACATTTAATTGAAAATAATGATCTGCACTTTTTTAAAAATTTCAGATTTAGAGATGATAAATACCTTTAAAGAAATGACAAAATACTTTCTTGAAGACTTTGTTTTGTTTGATGAAGAAATCAGGTTTAAGCTTTGGAGTGTCTTCTTCACAAATCTATTGGACATCTCTGCTCAAAAGTCTTCTTACAAAGAACTACAAACTAATGAGCTTTTACACCTCTTGTTGGGCATCTTAGCTCAAGCTTATTGTCATGAAATGTTATAGAGATTAACCACGACAAATAATTTGTTGTAATTTATCTCAGGAGTTAGAGTGATTCTTTTTGAAATATTGGAGACTCAACAATAAGAGTATCTTATAGATCCATTTAAGGGTATCACATATCATTTATAAGAATTGAATTATGATGGAAAGAGTAAAAACCATTCCACCCAACCACCCAAACTACATCCAATGAACAATTAAATAATCATTTTACATGTTAAAGATAAATTCCTGCAACTCAACTCTCAATTCTGGTCGCCTAAGTGAACAATCACTCTTTCCGAAATAAAGTAAGTGCTCAATCACTGTTTCCAAAATTTAGTTATTTTTATCCTTGCTGCAATTATTTATGTAGATTAGTACGATGATTAAAATAGTTGACAATCTTCATTTCATTCTGTCGCTTTGGCCGAGTGGTTAAGGCGTGTGCCTGCTAAGTACATGGGGTTTCCCCGCGAGAGTTCGAATCTCTCAGGCGACGCTTACGTTGTTTTTATCATATTAATTTTCTGTTTCTACGGTTACAGTATTTTTTACTGTTTCTGTGTGCACTCCAGGTGCAACCTGTTGGTTGAATCAAAATATTTTTCACAGATAGCTCTGCAGTCATTTTAAGCTTTTATAGGTGATCTGGACCAATTTTAGTGGCAGACACTCACATAAGATTATATGGATTTATCAATTAATGAATGCATGAGCCTGCACCCACTAGTATGGTTGAACAAAAAATCGTTGCACCCACCAGTGGGAGAGGGTTTTGTCTAGAATCCTTAGATAATAAAATTACTTCTTTAAAAAATGGGCATATCATAATTCGGGCAAGACTAGTAGAATAAAGAAGCAGGTGTGGCATTATTCAAAAAAGCATGACATCCTCATGACAGTAGGCTTTTTTTTTATTTTTTTCAAAAATAAAATGTAGATTTTTGAAGAAATAAAATTGAGTTGGTTTCAATTTTACATAGAAATTTACATTTATCTTTTCTGTGTTCCAATCCACACATAATTTGAATTCTGCAAAAAAAAAATTATATGTACCAAAATTTAGAAGAATTATAAAAAATATAATATGCATACAATGTTATGTTTTCCATTTGCTTATTCTCTATTTTTTGGTTGTCCATTTGTTTATTCTCTGTTTTTTGGTTGTCCATTTGTTTATTCTCTGTTTTTTTAGTCTGTTGCAACAACATGTATTGGAAAATTTAAGCATTGAGCATACTTATCATAAATAAGAATTACTAAAAAAAATTATGCATACAATTTTATGTTGTCCATTGCTTATTTTTTGTTTTTTCATCTTGCATTGAAAAGCTCCTCCTACTGAAGGAGCATTTGTCGGAAAACTCTTGAATAGGCACAGAAGGATGATAATGATATTCTTATTGAATTAGAGAAAATTTTATGGGGAGATAGAGAAAATGAAAGGGCACAAGATAGGAGCAAAGAAGCAAAGTTCACGGGAAGGCAAAGCAAAAGAAAGGGCACAAGATAGGAGCAAAAGAAAGGGCACAAGATAGGAGCAAAAGAGAAGGGCACACGATAAAATCAAAAAGGAAAAGGAGAAAATCTTGCATGATATACTTATGTCACATAGGCATAAAGCCACATTGTCACTGAACTTACAGCTTCCACTTTGTCCGTGAAAAGCATATTTCAAAATCATTTCAAAATCGTAGTACCAAAAATATTACTATGGAAAACATTTGATGTTATATAAGTAATGTTAGGCCTATTTCTAGCATTACTTCACTTCGGGTTTTAACCTAATATTTAGGTGTGCAATGTAGCTCTATGATGAGGCCAAATAAGGCTTCAAACTAAAATGTTAGGAAAAAACATTAAACGTTTGTTCGAAAATTATATGAATTTCTTGAAACTTTGGTTAAAATGGTTGATTTACCTTGATTTGCATGTATGGACTAATAAAACAATGAAAACCAATTACTAATAGTCCCTCAGCCCAAAGGGAAAGAACTAATAGAACAATGAAAACCGATTACTAATAGTCCCTCGGCCCAAAAAGAAAGGACTAATAAAAAGGTTGGCAATTTAACTCTACACTAATATTCAAACAATTTAATAAATTCTTAATATGCAATTACAAAGAATAATGAGAATAGTTTATCAACATATAAAAATAATGAAATTATTACTATAAAGAATTTTTGATATTTAAAAAATATATTTTTGCTATTAACTAATGGAAGGTACAATTTTTAGACGGCAAAGTGCATATTAAAAGAGAAACATGGAACATGCGCATACTTATAGTAATTGAAAAAAGGGCTTAAAAGCCATAATACAAAATACAATTTTTTTAGCTGCCCAAAATCAAAATCAAAACTTCAGTGAGGTTTTTCAAAATATAAGCCAAACACAATATTGTCCAACTCAGAAAACATCTTTACAAATAATAAATATCTCCAACTCTATTAGAGATCATCCTTCAAGTAGAGTATTCTTCCATGATAATTTGGTTTTCATTTGAAATTAAAGCTTCTTTAGAGAGTATTAGCAGTAGCGCTAACAACCCTAGAAATATGAATGAAAACAATATGGCTAAACATAGCACTAACATAATGAAGTTGATTTGCAATTTTTTGTAGGCCTAGATTAGTAACCTTAACTTTCTCATTCATCTAATCTATGACAAACTTTGAATCTCTAAAAATCTAAGGAGTATGCACTTCCTTTTCCATAGCATACTTGAGAGGAGAAAATAGAGCGTTGAATTCACCCAAATTGCTAGTTCCTCTACCTAGGTTAGCTTTACGAAGAAAAAAATGAGTATCAGTGAAATGTAAGATAAAACCAAAACCACAAGTACAATCTGGCCCTTGGCAGGCCCCATCAAAAAACCCCAATGTGTTTGATTTGTCAATCACCAAATCGTTTGCTAATGGAGGATGATCCATCTTATGGCTAGATTTATAACAAGATATAAGTGTGGAGGTTTGTTGTGATACCTAGAACGATGGATAACACTTTCCCTCAAATAGGCTATCATTTATGACCAACCATAACCCCCACACAAAAAGAATAGGTAGAACCTGGAATTCATTTAGTTCAAGCCGTGTAAAATACTCACGAAAGAAATCAGAGATCATGCCTTTGTCCCAAAGATGATTGAGCTCTAGATGGCTCTCAGATTCTATCCAAGCCTGACACGAAAAGGAACAGTCCAAAAAGAGGTGTGCATTGGATTCATCATTCTTCTTGCACAAGTAACACAAACCCAAAACCTACTTATTTTGCACCAATATCCCGTCCCATGTTAGCACTTTACCTTTTAGCAATAGCCAAAAGAGCATAATACCTTTTAGTAGGCCCCTTATTTTCCAAATTTTTTTATACCACCAACAATTCAAGTTTTCACCAATTTCCTATAATGCCACATATCCTAGCTTCATCGAGTACCAACCACCAACCTTGTTAAAGGACCAATGAATATGGCCCTTTCACAATTTAGAGATATACTTAGTTCATTGATCTTTCCATCTTGCATCAATCCCTAAATCCTCAACTAAGAGACATCCCTGGTTCCATAAGGATGTGTGAGCACCATCCATGATTTTGTTAAGAGTGCATCAGCCCAACTCCTGGAGCATAGTGATCAAATCCTCATAAAGAAAAACACACTCTCTGCAACCAATGGTAGCATCCCTTCCAATTCTAACATGAGTACCAAACCCAACCTTCCAAGCCATGAATCGTCCTATTACAAGAAATGCGAGAGAAAGAGCCTTCCATTGATTAGAAATATTTTGAATGATCTTCTATCTTCTGCCAATCCAATCCATCAAAGAAAAAAGAGAAATATATTTTTAAAGAAGAATATGTCTCCAAAGACTGTCCTTGGTTATAAAAACCCATCAATATTATGTTGTTAAAGCCTTCCCAAATAACCATACATCTCTTAACCCCCAACCCCCGAACTCCTTAGGTCTTGAAAAACTCTTCCAATTTTCCAGATGCAAACCAAGGTATTTCATACTACCCTTCCATAAGTAATTAAAGAAGAGTTTCCTTATGCGAGTAGGAATACCTTTCGGAATATGGGCTAGCAAATGCCAATATATCGGAATAGCCTCAATCACAGATTTAATCATAATTAACCTACCTCCACGAGACAACCAACGATTGCACCAAAAGTTTATCTTCCATTCAATTCTAGTCATGATTCATTTACAACCAAAGATACAGTAGTTGTTGGGTTTAAGAAAAAAACCCTAAGTATTTAAGCCCATCGCCTAATTTAAAGGAAGAAAAAATGAAAATGGCATAAGTATTGTGTTTAATGATTTCCAACCAGAAAATATATAACAAACTTATTTCCATTAATGGACATACCTGTAGAAACACATAACAAATCCAATATTTCATTTAATGTTGTGCCTTCTACCTCCACACAGTAGAAAAAAATCAAAACATCATCCACAAAGAGCAAGTAAGTGAGGCGTTATGACCTTCCCATCTTAACACCTTAGATTTTATAGCCCATTTAGCCTCCCTAATTGCTCAGTTGATACCATCAACTACCAAGAGAAATAAATAAGGAGAAAGGGGCAGCCTTGACACAAGCCTCAGGAAGGTTTATAAAAAGGAGAACCCGATCAATTGATAAGAACAAAAAATGAGATTGAAGTCACACAACATATTATCCAATTCACCAGGGCAAGATCAAAGCCAATAAGAAGTAGCAATAATTTGAGGTAGAACCAATAGACTCTGGCATATGCTTTAGACAAGTCAATTTTTATGATCAAAACTGGAACACTTTATGATTTTTTGGTATGCAATCCTTCCTGTGTTGAGTTGATGGCTTCATGTATAAGCCTCCCCTTTCAAAATCCAAACTACTCAGAAGAAATTCCCTTTGAGAAAATAAGCTTGAGATGAGTTGCAATGAATTTTACAATAATTTTGTAGAGCCAATTACACAAATAAATTGGACAAAAATCATCAAAAGTGGAGGGACTTTCCAGTTTGAGAATAGCCACAATATATGTAGTATTAATACTACCTGGCATTTTCCCATTCCGTTGAATATCTTCCACGACCCAAAGAAGGTCATCGCCAATGAGATCAAAAGAATATTCAAAGAATTCAACACACCATCGGTCCAGACCTAGACTCTTGTCTCTTTTAAATGAAGATATTATAGCCAACAATTTAGTCTTAGTGACCTCACTATACAAAACTCGATTGTCCTCATTATCGATCAATCTTGTGAAATAAGTGACGCAGACGTCACCCCTGACGCACGTCCACGATCACCAGGACCTTCTCTTCTCTCGGCCCGAAGAGTTAGAATACTCTTCAACCCCCTGTCGGGAGTTCTCGATACCCACATAACTCTATTCCCCTGCGATCTCCCCTTCAAATTATCGGGAAATCGGGTTTCGCGTTATCGGGAAACCTGTGGGCACGTTCCTCATGCTATCCAAAACCCCGAAACCCGATGGTTTTGAATATCAATGCTTCCGTACCTATCGGAGATTTCCCTATCAGGAAATCGCCATACACAATGTTGCGATGCGCTAGCACCACAAATTCCCGAACCCCGAACTCCGATGCGCACGTGCACTAATTCCTTGCCACGTCGCCTTCTCTTTCCGCTCTATCGGGAATCGCGTGATAGCGATTTCAAAGGTCGCAATCCCCTTGCACTGGAAAACCTCGAATGTCGAACCCCGGTTTCTCCGGATTTCAGACACGTGTCCAGCTCGGGATCCACGGTCCAAATTTCTTCGGGAAATCGCGACTCGCGATCTTGTTTTTCAAAAGTCCCACGACCTCGGAACCTCCGATATCTCGATGGGCTGAAATTCCGATGGCTCTTGATTCCTCCCTGCGTCTAAGGGTTAAACCCCACACAGCTTCTCCGAGATCTGACGGTCGGTGGGACTTCGCGAATCTTCCCCTGCGAGACCTGGCCGTCGATTTCTTCTCCTTGAAGAATTCTTCCACTCCAAAGCTCCTTCCTATTCGAACCTTCTCCTGGGTCCTTCTCCACGGTATCCCGAAGGAACTATCTCTCCTGAGCTTGTCAATTCTGACTCCTTCAAAGACTTTGCGCACACTTCTCGCGCTCGACTTCAACAACTCTCAAAGTGTTGAGTCTTTCAGACTCTGTGCACTCCTGCAACAACAGTCTATGCCTTCCTTTGCTCAGACTAGCTCCTAAGACTTCAATTTTAGCCTGCACTTATCCGGCACGACCCTACCAACCTACACCAACTTCTGGGTGAATGAGAATAAGGGTTTAACTACCTAGCCTCATCAACGCACTCTATGCGGATGAATTCAACTGCACTCTATGCAGGAATCTCCTGGCTCAGACAGAGAAACAATTGAAACTCATTCTCTTCTCTCTCTGACTTTAGTTAAAACCTCTAAAATCACATGCACAGCATATCAAAGCAATTGCATGACCATAAAGAAAACATCCAAGAGAACATAGACATCATACGCAAAGAAACAACACCAGACATGAAATTGAATCAAAGACTCTATTCTATTAATTCAAATCTGTACATGGGTGTTCTTCACAGGTTCTCTGCTTTCTCTACTCTTCTTGCTCCTGAATGAATAATTCTGAATGATCTTCTTACAATGTACAAAGGAGGGTGTCTATATCCGTTTTCCCTCTCGAAAACTGAAACTGTCTAATCTAGACTTAAACATCTATCTACCTGCATTAATTATATTAAATGCCTTCCTATCTACTAAGGACGTGAGCTTAAAGGCTCAAGGTCCCCTTTACAATACAAGTGCGCTTCTTTAAACATGACTTCATTAAAGAGCGGCGCAACAATTTCCAAAGTATTTCAAAATACGTGCTGGCGTTGTCCAGCTGTTTTATCTCAATGTGCTGGCTCGCTTGATGTGTTGTGGATGCTCCTGCATCATACTCCTCGGCTTGAAAAATTTCATGGGCTCCTGTCCATGAGCTCCTGCACAGTTTGTCCATGCTTTTGTATCACTACTTCATTCTCCCAGCTGGCGTCTTCCACTAGGTGGTTCTTCCACTTGACCAGGTATTCAAAATATTGCTTTCGCCTGGTCTTTTTACCTACTCGCTTGCCTAATATACACTCCATCTGCGGCTTCTCTGAAATCAGCATCTGCTTCTGCCACTGGATCACTGGTTCCTCAGTTTCAGTTTCTGCTTCTCCAACCCTGTATGGGTATAAATCCGAAACATTAAACATCAGAGATATCCTGATGCCATCTGGCAACTCAATTTCATAAGCATTTTCTCCGAATTTCTTCAGGACTCTCCATGGCCCAATTTTCTTCATTTTCAATTTGTTGTATGTTCCCGTTGGGAACCTTTCCTTCCTCAAGTGTGCCAGAACGAGATCACCAACTTCGAATTGAAGTTGTCTTCGATGTTGATCTGATCTGCGCTTGTACTCCTGATTTGAATCAATCAGTCGTTGCTTCACCCTGCTGTGAAGTTCCTTCATCGCTTCAGCGAACTCTTCAGCGCTAGCGCTGCTAGTTGCAGTTTGCTCTGACTCCCTGAGTTCAGAAAATCCCCTCAGTTGCGTCCCATACACAATTTGAAATGGACTTTTGTCTGTGCTCCGATTCACAGAATCATTGTAGGCAAACTCTGCTTATGGCAACACAATGTCCCAACTGGTATGGTGCTCCGTCACCAAACTCCTCAGTAAATATCCAAGACTCCTGTTGACCACCTCGGTCTGTCCGTCTGTCTGCGGATGATAAGCAGAACTAAAATCCAAGTTAGTTCCTAGCTTCTTCCATAGCGTCCTCCAAAAATAACCTATGAATTTGGTATCCATGTCCGAGACTATGCTTCTTGGCAATCCATGAAGTCTAACGATCTCTTTAAAAAACAAATTCGCGATATGTGTCGCATCGCTGGTTTTCTGGCATGGAATAAAATGTGCCATCTTCGAAAACCTGTCCACCACCACAAAGATGGAATCAACCCCTCTCTGCGTCCTCGGAAAACCCAATACAAAATCCATACTGATCGCCTCCCATGGCCTCTCAGGTATGGGTAATGGTTGATAAAGACCTGCATTCTGCTTTCGACCCTTTGAATGTTGACATATTCGACACCTGTCAACAAACTTCTTGACATATGCTCGCATGCCTGGCCAAAAATATGATTCGCTTAGCTTTGCGAATGTTTTGTCATGGCCAAAATTCCCTGCCAAGCCTCCACTATGCTTCTCTTTCACCAAGTTCTCCCTCATGGAGCAAATTGGAATACACAGTTGATTGCCTCTGAACAACAATCCCTCCTGGATCATGTAGTCTATCCATGGGCTCCGATCTCTAAGAACGGGATTCTCAGCTGCTTCATATGCCTCTCTGAAATCTGCATTCCCTGTGTACATGTCCCTCAGGTTTTCAAAACCCAATGTCTTAACTCGGAATTCCTGCAGCAATAAACATTTCCTGCTCAAAGCATCAGCTACTTTGTTAGCAGTCCCTGAAATGTGTTTAATTACAAATGTAAAATTCTGCATGTACTCGACCCATTTTGCATGTTTCTGATTCAACTTCTCTTGTTGACTCACAAACTGCAATGCATGATTATCGTTGTACAATACAAATTCCCTGGGTATCAAGTAATGCCTCCACTTCTTTAATGCCTGTATGATGGCATAAAATTCTTTGTCATACGTGGAGTATTTCAATTTTGCATCATCCAGTTTCTCACTGAAATATGCAACCGACCTGTCTTCCTGACTCAAGACCGCTACTATGGCATACCCACTGGCATCACATTTCACCTGAAAGGTCTTCTGAAAATCTGGCAACACCAACACTGGTTGCTTTGTGATCTTTCGCTTCATCAGATTGAAGCTCTTCTCAGCCTCTGCTGTCCAATGAAAAGTCTTATGTCGCTTTTTCACGATGTCCATCATTGTTGCGCTAATTCCACTGAAATTCCTAATGAACTTTCTGTAGAAACTAACCAAACCATGAAAACTTCTCACCTCGAAAACATTTCTCGGTGATGGCCAATTCTTGATCACGTCCGCCTTCTCCGGATCCATTTTCAACTCATTCGCTGATATGACAAAACCCAAATAGATGAGTTCTGTCTTCATGAAGGAACACTTCTTCATGTTGACCAACAGCTTCTCTTGCTGCAGTCTTCTCATCACAATGGCCAAATGCTTCAAATTCTCAGCCTTTGTCTTACTGTAGATCAATATATCATCCAGATATACGACTACAAAATTCCTGATGAATTCCCTCAGGACTTCATTCATCAACCTCATGAACGTGCTCGACGCATTTGTCAAACCAAACGGCATGACCAACCATTCGTACAAACCTTCGTTTGTTTTGAATGTTGTCTTCCATTCATCACCTTCCCTCATGCGAATCTGGTGATATCCGCTCTTCAGATCGATCTTTGAAAAATAATTTGCCCCACTCAGGCAATCCATCAGATCATCCATTCTCGGCAGTGGAAATCTGTACCTGATGGTTATTTTGTTTATCGCTCTTGAGTCAGTGCACATCCTCCAACCTCCATCTTTCTTTGGACTGAGCACTGTTGGAACAGCACATGGACTCAAGCTCTCCCTGACTAATCCTTTATCTAGCAAATCCTGGACCTAGTTCTTGACTTCCTCATTCTCCTGTGGTGTCAACCTATACGCTGCCTTATTTGGAAAACTGGCTCCAGGTATGAGATTGATGTGATGACTCACACTTCTCATCAGTGGCAACGAACGAGGTAGTTCATCCATGATGATGTCAGCGAACTCTCCCAGCAGTTCCTGAATCTCATCTGGTAAATCGTCCACTCTTGTGCTAGTCAGGACAATTCTCGGTTTCCTGACCACAAAGAATTGTGGATCTTCCTTCTTCTCCATCTCTGTAAGCAGCTCCTTCCCACTCATAAGAAGTATCGTGTTGCTTACTCCCGGCTTCACTTCTTTATCCTGTATCGGAAGCAATCTGTGTGTTCTTCCGTCCTTCTCTAAAGTGTATGTGTTCATCCTTCCGTCATGAACAACCTTTCTGTCATACTGCCATGGTCTACCCAGCAATAGATGACATACATCCATGGGAATAACATCACACAGAATTTTATCATTATACCCACCTATCTTGAATTCAACTAAACACTATTTAGTGACACTCACCTGATGTCCCTTCTGCAGCCATGAAACTTTGTATGGACTCGGGTGATCAGTCGTCTCCAGCTCTAATTTCCCCACCATCTCGGTTGAAACGAGATTGTCGGTGCTTCTGCTGTCCACAATGACCTTGCATTTCCAACCCTTGGTTTTGCACGTGGTCCTGAACAGTCTGGTTCTCTGAGCTATGTCATCCACCTCTTTCTCGGGTGTTAAAAGAACCTTATGCACTGTCAGTGACTTCCCACTTCCGTTGTCTTCATTCTCAACATCACGCCTCTGCGCCTCAGTGATGTGAGCTCCTCCTCTGTCCGTTTTCCTGTCTGGACAATCAACGGCTTTATGTCCATCCTTCCCACATGTAAAACATGTGATGACTCCTCCTCTACCTCTTCCCCTACCTCTGGTATGAGGAAAAGTGTTGGCATCAACATAACCGCCACCCTGCTCTATATGTTGTCTCCTCGGCTCAGCATATTGTTGTCTTTGCTATGAGGTTCCACCTCTCTCAATCTTACCCTGAGGTTTCTTCCATTCCTCCTTGGGCTTCTGAGTTCTTTCTTGGGCAACTGCCTTGCCTCTGGGTTGACTTCTGCTTCGCCCTCGCTGTCCTTTCTTACGACTCAGCTTCTCCTTGGCTTTCAGAGCCATCTGTTAAGCATCCTCAACTGTTCGAATAGTTTCCATACTTAGTTCATCCTGAATGTCGTATCTCAAACCATTCAGGTATCTGGCTACTTTCTCATCATCGCTCTCCCGATGACCTGCTCTGATATTGAGCTTGTAAAACTCCTCGGTGTACTCTTTCACCGTCATCAACTTCTGTCTCAGGTTCTGCATTCGCCTGAACAGTGTGATCTGGTAATCCCTTGGGATGAATTTCGCCTTCATCTTCGCAATCATTCGATCCCAACTTTTAATTTTCTGTTTTCCTTTGGAGCGTCTATCTGCCTGTAGCTCGTCCCACCATAACGCTGCATGTCCTTTCAAACGCGTGACATCATGCATGACCTTCTTGTCCTCTTCGATGTCCTCATAGTCGAAGTAGGTATCAAGAGCCCTAATCCAATCTAGCAGCTCTTCTACATCCAAGCTCCCTTCATAGACTGGAATATCCATTTTGGTCTTGGAACTCATCCTGGCGATAGCTTTTATCAATTGCTCCGTTGACGCATCCTCTGCTGTGACCTCTTCTTCGTGTCCAACTTCTTCTTCAACTTCGAAATCTCTAAGATCCCCTGTACCAACTCCGCGGCTTTGTGCAGTCTCCATCTCCTCGAGTCTTTCTCGGAGATCTCTCATCTGTCTTTCCATTTCTGGATTTCCTGCTGGCCTACCTCTTCTTCTCACCTCCCTGTCTTCTGGGTCAGGTGAATGACTTTCTCTTCTCAACGGCATGATGTCCTCTCCTCTCTGCTACAGAAAGCAAAGACTTCCCGCTCGGATACCACTTGACGCAGACGTCACCCTGACGCACGTCCGCGATCACCAGGACCTTCTCTTCTCTCGGCTCGAAGAGTTAGAATACTCTTCAACCCCCTGTTGGGAGTTCTCTATACCCACAGAACTCTATTCCCCTGCGATCTCCCCTTCAACTTATCTAGAAATCGGGTTTTGCGTTATCGCGAAACCTGTGTGCACGTTCCTCGTGCTATCCAAAACCCCGAAACCCGATGGTTTTGAATATCAATGCTTCCGTACCTGTCGGGGATTTCCCTATCGGGAAATCGACATACACAATGTTGCGATGCGCTAGCACCACGAATTCCCGAACCCCGAACTCCGATGCGCACGTGCACTAATTCCTTGCCACGTCGCCTTCTCTTTCCGCTCTATCGGGAATCATGTGATCGCGATTTCAAAGGTCGAAATCCCCTTGTATTGGAAAACCCCGAATGTCGAACCCTGGTTTCTCCGGATTTCAGACACGTGTCCAGCTCGGGATCCACGGTCCAAATTTCTTCGGGAAATCGCGACTCGCGATCTTATTTTTCAAAAGTCCCACGACCTCGGAACCTCCGATATCCCGATGGGCTGAAATTCCGATGGCTCTTGATTCCTCCTTGCATCTAAGGGTTAAACCCCACACAGCTTCTCCGAGATCTGACGGTCGGCGGGACTTCGTGAATCTTCCCCTGCGAGACCTGGTCGTCGATTTCTTCTCCTTGAAGAATTCTTCCACTCCAAAGCTCCTTCCTATTCGAACCTTCTCCTGGGTCCTTCTCCACGGTATCCCGAAGGAACAATCTCTCCTGAGCTTGTCAATTCTGACTCCTTCAGAGATTTTGCGCACACTTCTCGCGCTCGACCTTCAACAACTCTCAAAGTGTTGAGTCTTTCAGACTCTGTGCACTCCTGCAACAGCAGTCTATGCCTTCCTTTGCTCAGACTAGCTCCTGAGACTTCAATTTCAGCCTGCACTTATCCGGCACGACCCTACCAACCTACACCAACTTCTGGGTGAATGAGAATAAGGGTTTAACTGCCTAGCCTCATCAACGCACTCTATGCGGATGAATTCAACTGCACTCTATGCAGGAATCTCCTGGCTCAGACAGAGAAACAATTGAAACTCATTCTCTTCTCTCTCAGACTTCAGTTAAAACCTCTAAAATCACATGCACAACATATCAAAGAAATTGCATGACCAGAAAGAAAACATCCAAGAGGACATAGGCATCATACGCAGAGAAACAACACCAGACATGAAATTGAATCAAAGACTCTATTCTATTAATTCAAATTTGTACATGGGTGTTCTTCACAGGTTCTCTGCTTTCTCTACTCTTCTTGCTCCGGAATGAATAATTCTAAATGATCCTCTTACAATGTACAAAGGAGGGTGTCTATATCCGTTTTCCCTCTCGAAAACTGAAACTGTCTAATCTAGACTTAAACATCTATCTACCTGCATTAAATCTATTAAATGCCTTCCTATCTACTAAGGACATGAGCTTAAAGGCTCAAGGTCCCCTTTACAATACAAGTGCACTTCTTTAAACATGACTTCATTAAAGAGCGGCGCAACAATTTCCAAACTATTTCAAAATACGTGCTGGCGCTGTCCAGCTATTTTCTCTCAATGTGCTGGCTCGCTTGATGTGTTGTGGATGCTCCTGCATCAATAAGATATGAGTTGGAGTACTTCCCCCATATTCACATGTTCATATTATTTGAACAAGTCCCAAAATGGTTCACTCCCAAAAATGCCAAATCAGAAACCCCTTACCTTATTCCCATTTTCATTATTAAGCTCTTAGATTATATTCACATTTTTTAATGATTGGCAAAATTATGAAAAAAAATTGTTTTCTGCTCCCCAACAACTATCCAAAGTGATCTTCTCTTCAATTGCTAGGTTTTCTCATCATCTATCAAAATTTTGGTAAGTGAAGACTCCAAATATTGACACATATCCAAATCAGAGCTGGTTAGAATATTCCCCGAATTCATCTATATAACTGCTCGAGTTTAGAATCAATGGCCCTAAACTCTTGGTCTTTCCTTAGTTGTCGAGATCGAGCCCAATATGAAGCTTTCTCTTTGACCAGTCTAAGAGCTTTCACAAATCGAGAACTCACTAGAACCCCTATATCTTCTTGGAAATGCTTCCAATTATTCCAAATTAAGTTACATAAGTATTCTTCCCCAAACCATGAATGATGACACTATTGGTTTACCCATTGCCTTTTCAAACTCTAAAAAAATTGTAAAGTGATCAGAATAATGTATTTTCCCAATCCACAACTAATATATCCCAAAGTGTTGAAGATTATCATAATGTATAAGGAACATATCCAATCACTTTGATACCCCATCCTCTGCTCCTTGGTTGTTACACCAAATCAGACTCAAATGATTGGGCTCGACATCCACCCATCTTAATTCTTCCAATTTACTTAAAAGGAAACCCACCAATCTTTCCTCTCGAGTAGAAATTCACCATAATTCATCTCTACTAAGAGTGAAATTGAGATCCCCGACACAAATAAAACTCCTTGCACCAATACACTTCAGAGAGGAAATTATATCCCAAAATTCTTTCTTTCCCTCATATGGCCCATAAAAATTTAGAAAAACTAAGGATCATTCTAATTCCTTGATGTAGAATTTAGTCCCAAGACCTAAAAAATACAAAAGTAGTTTGTAAGGGTACAACTTGTAGAAATTATTGTAACTAAACCCCTAAGAGACCATTCGAATCTATGCCACAAAAGACCCATCCTGGGAACAACTTCATCAAATCCTAAATGAGAGCATCACAAGGATCCATAATTTCTTGGATGAAAATTGATCTACATTTTATGAGCAGAATGAAATGAATATGGATTATTATCAAAATATTCTTAACATGGAATAACAGATATACAGTAAAATTGGTTCCTATTCAATAAGGAAATAAGTTGAAACTGTGAAATGCAGCGGAAACAAGCTTGCTAGAATGGTGGTGTCTTATCTCTGAGAAGAGATGTGACGACTATGATGATTTGCCAGAAGATGATTACAATGAGGCTCTCAAGGCCTTTTTACAATAAACAGGAATGTCAAAAACCCTAGACATACAAAAACATAACCCTAGGAGATGAAGCGCCAAAAGTCATGTGGGCCCCATTTGGGTAAGTTAGTACATCAACTTCCCGGGTCGTAACTTTTGCATACGATCTTCGTTTTAGTAGCACGATAGCCCATTGGAAAGGTATATTTGATGACTACACATGTTGTATGTGGCGATCCCTACACATGTTAACTGTGGGTTGACTGCGGAGATCCCTAAAAACGTTGTTTAGGGCCTCAAAACGGCCTCGGAAGTGAGGGATCCCAAAACTAAGAAAAAACTGTCGAACTAGAAAACTGCCAAAATGAGTCAGTTGGAATAGATGGGAGGCCATTGAAATCCATCTAGATCAATCCTCCCCCATTAGGAAGAAATGGTCTCCATTTTGTTGAGTGCCCCCATTATATGAGGAAATGTTTGCTAAATTTGGCCCCGGGTGAGCCACTTTCCTTGGAGCAGGAGTTGCCCTGCTTTGGCTACTCGATAAAGCTAGATCCTTTGTTGGCGAGTGCCCTTGACCTATTTGTCCAAAATATGATCATTGAATTCATGTTTTATGTAGTCGGGGTTGAGATATGTTGGTGGCATTTGTTCTTCTATATCTAAGGTGTCCAATAATGGTGGGAAATAAGGTCGAAGGAGATCCACGTTGAACACTGGGTGCAAGCCAAGGAAAAAAGGAATGTTGAGCTCAAAATAATTATCACCCACATCCTTAGTGATGGTGTACATCCCATAATGGAGTGGGAGAAGCTTCCAATGGGGTTCGGTAAGGTGTTCTTTCTGCAAATGCAACCAAACTTTGTCACCCACCTTAAACTTATGTGGCACCCAATGTTGATCATGGCGATGCTTGTACTTGTCATTGGACTTATTTAGGATATCCCGAACCTATTGGAAGATGTATTGGATCCTCTCAATGAATCGGGTGGCTTTGTCAGCTTCAGTTGGAGCAGGATTTGAGTTGGCCGAGGTGACCGCAAGGGGTAGTGCAACATCTATGGGACCCAATGGTTGGAATCCAAACTCCACCTTAAAGGGGTTGTGGCCAGTTAAGCTATGTAGGGCTTGGTTGTAGCTATGTTGGACATAGGGAAGACTCTCATCCCATGTGTGAGGGTGCTTGTAATTATACATGTGCAGGATATGCACGCTCATTCAATTTACGACCTCGGTTTGACCATCTGTCTGAGGGTGGAAAGTTGTGGATTTGTTGATCTTGGTGTCCAGCGGTGACCAGAGGCTCGACCAGAATATGTTGATAAATCAACTATCCCAATATGAGACAATGGTTTGTGGGATTCCAAAATGTACCCAAACTCATTCAAAGAAGAGCTTGGCAATGGCCTCTGTTGTGATTCTCTTCTTGCAGGCGACCAAAATTGCCATCTTAGAAAAGCGATCAAAAACCACAAAAACGTAGCTATTTCCCCACTTGGTGGATGGGAGGTCCAATGTGTAGTCCATGGATATGGATTCCCATGGCCTATCATGAGTAGGCATAGGGGTGTACATGCCCTTTTTTTTAGTGGTCGGTTTGGCAATAACGCAGGCAGTGCAGGACCTGATATACTTGTTGACCTCCTGTCGAAGTTTCGGCCAATAGAAATGCTTCTGCAACATTACCATTATCTTTTCAATGTCGAAGTGTCCTGCCACCTGACTGTAGTGAGCTTCCCAAATCATCTTCACTCGCTCACTTGATGGAGCATAGATATGGCCCAGACGACACAACAACCCACCCTGAAGATGGAAATTAGTGACAAATTCGTTTGTGCCCAACATTTGGTAGGTGGTGGAAAAGTCTGGGTCTGTCTCATAGAGTTGGGGCCATCCAGAGGTCTCATGGTTGCAAGATTCTAGCACCATGGTGAGTGTCATGATTGGCAGTCTGTTAAGGAAATTAGCGACGCGATTGGTGCTTCATGTTTTATACTTGATGTTGAGGTGGAATTGCTACAATTATGTGGACCACTTCTAATGGCGATCATTCTGCAATTTTCCTTGTGTCTAGATGAACTACAGTGGCTTATGATCAATGTGGATAACTATCTCCTTCCCAAGAATGCAATGGCTCCATTAGCGATAGGCTTGCACAATGGAGTACATTTATTTTTTGTACGTAAGGTACTTACGAAGAGCATATGATAGTGTCTCACTATGATAGGCCACAGGGTGGTTGTGTTGAGTGAGAACGATGCCCACAACATAGTCTGAAGCATTTGTCTTGATCTTAAAGGGTTGAAGCATGTTCGGTAGTGAAAGTATTGGGTTTGATAACAAGTGTTTCTTCAAATCATCGAATGCTTTTTTTTGGGATTGACCCCCAAAAAAAATTTCCTTACCACCACCCTTGGTTACTTGGCTGAGGGCCCATGCAATATGGGAGAATCCCAACACGAACTTGCAGTAGAAATTGGCGAGGCCCAAGAAGCTCTGAAACTCAGTGAGTTTGGTTGGGGCTATCAAGTCATGGATGACTTGGATCTTAGTTGGATCCACATGTACACCATGTTTATCAACGATGTAGCCTAGGTAATGGAACCTATCCATGTCGAGGGAGCATTTTTCCAAGTTGGTGTATAGCTTGTGCTATCGCAAGGTGTGCAGAACCTGCTGAATATGTTGCAAGTGTTCTACCCAAGTCTTGTTGTAAATGAGAATTTTATTCAGATACACCACTACAAAAGTATTGGTGAATGGTCGTAGGATATCGTCCATCATCTTCATGAAAGTGGTTGGAACATTTGTCAAGCCAAAGGGCATGACCAACCATTGGAAAAGGCCTTCCTTTGACTTGAAGGTGGTCTTCCATACATCTGTCTGTTCTATCAGGACCTGGTGGTAGCCAGAATTCAAATCAATCTTACTGAAGTATTTGGCCTCCATGAGATGATCAAGGTGGTTGTTGATTCATGGAATTGGGTACTGGTTTCTAACTATGATTTTATTCAAGGCCCGATAATCAATGTAGAGTCGCCAGGTTCCATATTTCTTCTATACCAGGACGATTGGGCTCCCACAAGGTGATGAGATGGGACAGATGTGCCCCTTTTGGAGTAGTTCTTGGATCTATCGCTTGATCTCCTCATTCTCTAACAGAGAGGGATGATAGATTGTCCCATTGGGAAGCGGTGCATCAGGGATCAGATTGATGGGGTGCTTGACCTGACAGTGCATAGGTACCTCGATAGGTGAGGAGAGGATATCCGAGTATGCTTCCATGACCTTATCCACTTGCTTCTACTATGTGGAGAGTGTTATAGTGGGAAAACCCCCCTACGAACTACACTAGGGTTCTAAAGTGCAAGCAGATCTAACTGTCTAAAGTCTCCTACTTTTAACAATTATCCCAACAATACCCCACATTCATGCGTAAAGTACAATGTATAGGGATTTGATAGTCTTACCTTAAACTCTGCATCCAATGTCAATCCCTTTGTGCTTGTTTGTTCCTCGACTGCAAATCTCCTCCCAAGGTTAACCTGCATTCACCAAAAGACAAACAAGAAACTATGAACATGCATTCTACATATGAATTAGTGGGTTAGATGTCATAATAAAATATAAATCAAATATCAAGATTGAACACATCATGTGGCGGGACGGAAAAAGTACTTCTTTATATTAACCTCACAAAGTCACTTACAAAATGAGATCGACGACTGCTCCTCGAACCCAGTCCTGGGCTCCTCTTCACCAAGCTCCAACTGCTTCCACATATCTTTCTCATCTTCAACTCTCTCTAGGAAATGGATTAGGCTAGTAATGGAGGAAAAAGGGCTAGAATAGGTAATTCTTGCTCAAAACTCACAATGTGGCTGCAAATTCTTGGGGCAAGGGGGATTATGAAATGGGCAGAGTTTCACTTCTTTCATGCTTCTCTTAGTAATGGGACCCAACACCTTCTTTTATATGCTAAAAAGATAGTTATTCGGTTGGGTGATGGGCTATAGGTAGTCAATTGGTTAGGAAACTACCCAAAAGCCTGTATTCCCTTGCAACTTTTGTGGGTATATGCGGGCTGTAATGGTGTAGCTAGCTTAGATATGCGAGCAGTAGTGGTGCAACAAGCATACATACATGGGTAGTAATGGAGCAAGGTGCATACATCTTCAAAAAAAAAAAAATTAAGAAGAGCTTTCAGTGATATCTTGGCAAAAATGGAAAGTAAGATGGCCTGATGTCAGGTATGCATGTATGGTGCAATTTAGGGGTATAACATATGCCCCCTAATGTGTGAGTTCAGAAGAGCATCTGATGGCCGAAATAAATTACAAATATTTACCAACGTACGAAGGAGTGAGCCCAGGACCAGAGTTCGGGAGGTGCCATCTGCAAAATAACAATTGTCTCACCGATGCGGGCATACCCATGCTCGGGATGAAATAAATCATGGCTGCCAATCAAATACACTGCAGATCCATGTCATATATGTTGGATCATGTTGTCATTGATGCCAATGGTTTGATTTATTGATGTCATTGATTGATGTCAAGTGATTGATTGATGTCAAAGGATTGATTGAATGATGATTTATGTAATATAATATGTAGTGTCCTTGATGAGAATGCATAGATGAAGATGGATCAATGATTTTTCATTGATACATGATGAATATGGATTGATGTGGTTCCATTGGTATATGATGCATTGTTGGAAAAATGTATAGATGACTCATTATTGTCTTATCATGATTGATAAGGTGCACAAATGGATGAACTCAAAGTGGTCCCCCTTATGGTAAGCCCTCACGAGAAGACTCTTTGCGGATTGAGTTATCCTAGAAGAATGGTTGGAGGACCCACATGCTCTAAAGGTGTGTCTTATCATGATTGATAAGGTGTACAAAATGGATGGGAACTCCCAAAGTGGTCCCATATGGTAGAAATCCCTCACGGGAAGAATGCTTTCTGAATTGTTATCCTAGAGAAGAAAGGTTGGAGGAACCCATGATTGTATGAGGAATACTTGAGATGAAGATCAAAGGAAATTGTTGGTGAAACTATCCCTAGATGGATAGTGCTTGTCATACCATTTTACAGTGGTATGTGGAATGTCCACATAACTCCTCTTGGTTTTGAGAGCCTTCACTACAAGCCTTAACAAGCTTGAAGGAGGAGATCCATAGACACACAAATGGATGTGATAAAGTTCCAATCCTTGATGAGAAAACTATTCTCTTGGAGAATAGAGAGATGAGATGTATTTGAAGACAATGGGGCGACTGATATTTGGAAGGAAACCATCGGTGGATATGTTTAGTTGAAGAGAACAAGTCAAAGTTCTTTGACTCAAGAGAGAGGAAAGAAGAATGATACATTGGCTCTTAATACAATTCTTAGTGGACTCTCAATCCCTATCAAAGAGCATGGGACAATGCACACTTCATGGGATCTATAGCTAAGCTAGGGGAGACATATCAAAACAAAGAGAGAAGAAAGTAAAGACCACTCCATCAAGATCATCAAGGTAAAGAATCATAAAAGAGCTCTTGAATGCATTATTTCTAAAATGTGATTTTGAAAACCCATTTCAAAGTGTGAGATAAAAGAGAATCAAGTGATAATAGCACAAAGGAAGATCTTGAACACATTTCAAATAAAAGAAAAGAAACTATGTGTTGATATGTAAAAGGAAGATCATGAGGATATTTCAAAATGAAGGTAAAGAACCTCTAAAGACCAGAGTACAGTGATGATGATGATGAATTTTTCTCTACAGAGTGAAGAAGAAGATGTAAGATACAGTTTGTATGAAGTTTGATATTTATCCCATGAAAGAATAGAAGGAAATCTATTAAAACTTCAAAGAGGAATTGAAGAGGGTTTTATACATGTATAGAATTGATCACATTTTATACACGATATAACTATCTTTAGGATAACACTAAAGAAGTTTCTTAGGAGGATCAAAGGCATCTTAGAGTTAAAGGAAATGCTCAAAGAACAAAGAAGAGAGAGAGTTCTAAATTAGAAGAAAATGAGAAGAGATCCTGAACTAAAGAATGGAAAGAAGACATGAATATAGATGATGAGATTAGTAAAAGTTTGAACTATTGTCCATCTCAAGACACAAAATTGAAGAAGCCAAAGAAGGAGAGAGGAACTATTGAAGATTCAAAAGTGAAAGGAGGAAGAGTCATGTTGTAAGTTAAGAGCTAAAATTGTGGACCTTAGAAGAAGGTGGAAAAGTCAAAAAAAAATCTTGAATAACTCCTGCGAATCTTAGATTAAGGATCTTTGGAAGTCAAAATCATCATGTATTCAAATCAGGTCTTGGATACAAAGGGAGAAGATAAAACATGCTAAAAGAAACTTTATCAAAGAAACATGAGGTAAATATATCAAAGAGGAAGACAATCTTGAAAAGCAACCATCTACACAAGGAAAGAAAAATTCAAAGAATAAAGCAAGGAAGACATCAAAGATCATTCTTGGGACACCAAAACAAAGGTATGAGAGTATTTTTTCATGGGCATTGTAATTCATGTAATAGATATGTATGGTCCTAGAAAGCTTTGAATGTATATCTTATGAAGAAGATATAATGGAAGATTCTATAACACCACAAGGTGTTGGAGATGTGTCAAATAGGACATATTTATGTTCCTTTGTAACTCTATAGGATACTCTGGTGTAGTGGATTTAGCCACAAATCAGTGTTGAAACACAAGAGAAAGTCCATGATAGGGACCTCACATAGCATGGGTAGAAGAAAGAATGAAGTAAGAAAGAGAGACATATTTGAAAGATGGATACTTGGAGCTCAAGTTATGAAGAGAAAGGTCATCTACATAAGTGAGTGGTTGAAGAAGACAGAGCAGCCAGATCGAATGAAAGATTAAAGGGAAGTTCAAATGTACATTACTAAGGCACACACGGGTAACAGTGGTGATAGTTGTGTGTCCACGCATTCTAACTTGAATAGGTGGTGTACACACACACTCATTTGTGAATCAGGCCGCGTGTTTGTTGTAAAACCTTGGGAAAAAAGGCAATACACATATTGGAGTTTGATGTGATGGTATAACTCTATTGCAAGGTATGACATTGTTTGTTGCAAGTTATGACATTATTTATTCTGAGTTTAAGTGTTCACCTATTGGATTATATAAAATAAAATCTTGAGTGCATGAGACTAACCCATAAGTATGGTTTGATGTTGATTTGTTGGAGTACATGGATGGTACTTTTTTTGAAGTTTCATTATTATATCTTATGATATGTATTGGAAGGCATATGGTATTGTTGGATATCATGGTGCATTAATTTTTCATGTGGATAGACTACACATAGAGACATGTATATTGATAATCATGTTGTACATCATTAGGAATGTTAGCTTATTGGCGCATGGTTGATACTTGCTTGGTACAAGTAATGATGTATGATAGTAAACTCATGGATGGTATTTGCACAATGTTTGGCATGTTGGCATATTGATAGATGCACATTATTTTATGTTGGTAGATGCACATGTTATATTGGTAGATGCACATGTTGTATATAGTGGATACATTTCATGGATGATCTCTTTTAGCACATTGTTGATGTACATGGTTGATATTACATGGGTCGTATATGTTGTCCATGGTGGGCACATTTTGGTACATGATGTACTTGGTGGATATATTGTCCATGATTCTCTATTTCATTGATGAGCCATATCTTTTTTGTTTCATGATACTTGTGAAAATTTATGGCACAAAGTTTGATGCATGAGCGAGTCCAAGGATCATCATATAGTAGCATATTATTCATCACTACTTGAGAGAGAAGATAGGGAGACATACCCTTAGGAAGTCATTCTTCTTCCCATGGTTCTAGGAGAGATATTTATCAAATGCCTTACCTAGAAAAGGACCTATATTTGAAGAAAGAGCCAAGAGGCATAATTCCAGGCTGATGAGTCTAGGGAGTATGTTGATGTATTTTCAGCATTACAACAAAGTGATATCCCTTATCCAAAGGGATATTATTCAGAGAATATCGAGAGCATTCATATAGGAGCAGCCCCAAAGGAGGAGTTCAAGAAGAAGAGGAGCCCCAAAGAGGAGAATAAGCCCTTTTCCATTGATATCCAAAGAGAGATAATCACATTGATGTGATTGATGTCTATTGATGGGAGGATTGATGTGGAGATAGTCACATTGTTGACTATTTATGTAGAACATGCACAACATCTACATGGTGAAATCAATAATTGGTAATTGGTATTGACATCAATGTTGAGTATTACCATCAATGCCAAAGGGGATGTTGGATCATGTTGTCATTGATGCCAATGGATTTGATTGATTGATGTCAAGTGATTGATTGATGTCAAAGTTGATTGAATGATAATTTATATAATATAATATATGATATCCTTAGTAGAGAATGCATAGATGAAGATGGATCAATGGGGTTCCATTGGTATATGATAAAGATAAGATGGTCGATATGGTTCATTAGTAAATGATGAATTATTTGGAAAAATGTATAGATGACTCATTATTGTCTTATCATGATTGATAGGTGCACAAATGGATGAACTCAAAGTGGATACATATGAGCAAGAAGCCCTCATGAAGATGCTGCTTGGATTGGGTTATCCTAGAAGAATGGATTTGGAGGACCCATGTGCTCTCATTATTGTCTTATCATTATTGATAAGGTGGCCTGTAGATAGACTCCAAAGTGAATTACTTATGGGTAGCCCTCCAGGGAAGGCAGCTTCTGGTTGAGTTATCCTAGAAGAAGGTTGGAGGACCCATGCTTGTGAGAATAGCAAGAGATGAAGATCAAGAGAAATTGTTGGTGAAACTATCCTAGATGGATGGTGCTTGTCAATACCATTTACGGTGGTATGTGGAATGTCACATGCTCCTCACAGTTTTTGAGAGTTATGGCCTTACAAAGACTAGAAGGACCCTCAAATGAAGGCTTGAATCCCCAAAAGCTCAAAGAAGTAAAAGTGACCTAAAGAAATGATAAAGTGAAATTTGACAAAGTCAGAAGGGAATATTTGTAGGTAGTTAACCCTAAAAATAGGAAAATGGGTTAAGTGACCTAGAAGTGGGTGGAATATTATTTTAAGTGATATTAGCATTTTCTGGAATCATAACTATTTCACTGTTACAAGGTTAACTCTCCCTCTCCTTCTTGATTGTCTGCTATCATTCTTTTGCAGCCTCTTTGACTTCTTTGAAGCAGGGAAACCTCAGCTACTATGAAGGTCTTCATCTTTCAACAAACCATAACTCAAACGAGGAGGAGACCCTGTGAACACATTCCTATACCACAGAGAATAACATGTTTACTATCCATCTAGGGTGACCCTCCTGTGGTGCCTCACTGATCATCTAGATTATTCCTTCTACATGGAGTCCTTCTCGAGAATAACTTCCTCATGTACATCTAGACCTTATAAGATAAGCATTAAAAACATTCATTTTTGGAGTAGAAATAGCTCAGAGTCTTTGAATATTCAAAGGCTTCTAGGAGTGCCCCTCACATGAAGGTTTGAAGCCCCCAAAGTCAAAAAGTCAAAGTGACCTAAAGAAGAAATGATAAAATAATTTGACAAAATCAGAAGATATTTATGGAAGTGGTTAACCCTAAAAATAAGGAAAATGAGTTAAATTATTACAAATGGTTATGTATTTAAATGATAAATTAAAGAAACAAATTCAAGGTGGATTATTTAAATAATCAAAGTGACAAAATCAAAGAAATGAAGTAAGTGAATTGAAAAAATCAAGGAAAGGAATATTTAAATGTGAAGTATTGGAGAACTTTCTATTTATGGAAAGTGGTTATAAGGAAGTTAACCCTAAAATAAGGAAAATGAGTTCAAATAACCTAGAAATGGGTTAAATGACCTAAAATGGGTTAGAAGTAAGCCCTAAAAGGATGAAAGTATAAATAAGATAGCAATGGTCTCTTGTAAGTCATCCTTTTTGTGGATCAATGGAAACTTCTTGTGGGGAATATCTTTTGGAGTGATGGAGAGCTTCTTGTGAGAACTTCTTAAAAGCATTTTGGTGTGGAACACTTGAGGATAATGAAGATATATAGGTAATTTGGTAACCAAGGATATATAATCCGGAATTCTTTGAGAGAAGTGAAAAAAAAGAGGCCAAAATGCAAGGAAGGATAAATTATTTTTTGATGGTGCTTTCTAAGGTAATATTTATTCTGAGGTCATCTCACCATTTTAAAAGCTATAAATGTTTTCTATAATGATTAGGATCCTGAAATTTCTATGTAAGTGAGAAAACATAGCCAATTATATGTGGTTAAAAATTAGCTTGTAGGTCGTTGTATTTTTTTGGAGTTACCTCTCCCGTGGAAAATAGGGTTTGTGGTGGGATCACAAAACTAGTCAAAATCCCGGTGTTTTAGGGTAAAATGTCATAACTTTCTTCATATGAGATCCAAATTAAGTGGACCAAATGTGTTGGTTAGAATTGGCATTTATAGTATTTTTTAATATTTTTAAGATCATTTCATCAAATATTTTGTGCAAGGCCACCTCTACAAATTAAAACTCTCTAGAATAAGCATGAAATTCAACAAGGTTTGTCATTTTGCTATAACTCCTTTTAAAGGAGGTTCAAGTGAATTGCCACTTGGAGGAATTGCATAAAACACCTTTGAAGAACATTGTGTATCAGTTTCAGATATTTATACATTACAGGTTCAAGAAAGTTATGATTACTTCAAGTTAGGGTTATTGACTTATCCAAAACTAGGCATGTGAGACTAAAGAAAAGAGTTTGAGTAGAAATGCTAGTCTATCTTTATTAAAGTTAAGGAAGGTTTACTTGAGGAGATATGATCAGATTCACACCAAGTCTAGTTACAAAGCTACAAATCAGATTTTATAGTGAACTTGATGAGGACTTTTGGTTGAGGTACATGTTGAGTACATGGTTGAGATAAGCAATTGATAAGTTAGCAGCTTTTATACATGAGGTGTATAGTTGATGATGTTGGTAATAATTGATGAGTCATTGTTGATGAGTAGTTGGAAAATAGTTAGTATATGTTGAGTACATGGTTGGATACACTTGTTTATGGTACATGTTGATTCTGAGTTGTTTGTAGCCTGAGGTTGGTGCATGGTTGATGCTCTTGTTTATGATGCAGGTTGATATTTGTTGAGTTGTTTCCTCATCTCGGTTAGTCTTGAGAATACAAGTGAGAGTCTTGCATATAGATCTAGTTCTCTTGTAGAGTTTTACTCTATTCAGTTGTTGTTAGTAAACCCAAGAGTTGTGATGTAATAAAAAGAAAATTGTATACCATCTTGTGTTTTTGTGTTCCATTATGATGATGACTTGTAAATTGTACATACATCTTGTGTTTTTTGTGTTCATTGTGGTGATGACTTGTTGATGATATATTGCTGATATATGTTGTTGATATGTGCTCACATCTAACTGGTTATAAATGACAACAATGGGTAATGAATAAATGTTGAATGCCAATTGATGAGTTTTTGTGCAAGAGGGAATTTTTGGGAAAAAGAGCCCCACACTCATTCACCCCCCCTCTAAGTGTGGTAGGTGTGTCCAACAATATAACTATATAAAGTGTAGCCACAAGTAATACACAGCGGATCTACATCTCAAAATAGAAATATATACATGTATAGTATCCATCTTCAAGAAGCTAATGATGCCTGATGGTTGGAGATGAGGTCTTCAAAGTTCGAGCAACAACTTCAAGATCTTCAAAACTCAGGTAGGAGTGTAATGTGAGTGTACAACTTCACTACCTAGAGGTCTTCGACAACTTTTCGGGGAATAGACAAGAGGATCTCAGTGATCAGGCAAAGAACTTCATTGATTTCAAACAAAAACTTTGATTGGACATTTGGGATGGTCGGGCATGAGGACAAGAGACAAACTGTTGAAGGGCCGACTCAAGTTGGGTAAAACTTCCTTTGGACAATAGCACGACTGATGATTAGACTCAGGAAGCATGACATTGGCATAAGTTCACAATGCAGGAGACAACACAAACTCTCGATATGTTTGGAAGAATAACCAAACGGAGGAGGACACGGCTCTATGTTACGAGAACAACTTCCTAAGGTCATATTAAATCCCAAAGATTGACAAACAAACGAAAGGATGTGCTTTGTCCAAGGTCGACTCATTATGTTGCCATAAAAAGAAAATACTTTTCCCATCCTCTTTTTGGGGTATATTTGATTTTTTTTTTGTCTTTTTCAATAATTTTGGAAATCTTGAAAAAGAATAAAAGAATGTTATGTTACAAAGGAGGAACGAGTGTCGCAAACATACTATTTCCAAGCGCAAGGAACACACTAATTCTCAGAGCAAGGAGACATGTGCAGGAAAAGGACACTCGAGAAAATTCCTCCATGGGTCAAGGTGTCAAGACACAGAGGCAAAGTGATACAAGGCTTGCGTGTAAGGCATGCTTCAAAGGTTTAGTTGAGAGAAACATGGAGCTAACATTAGGCCAAAGAAGCAGGAATGAAAATATGATTAATAGGACACAATGATAACGTCCGTCAATGTAATTTTAAACAATCCTAGAGAAGGTTAGCTCGGTGATTTTTCATTTTTAGAGAGTTTGAAAAAGCGCAAAAGAAGACTCCATTGGGGTACCTTTTTCAAAAATAGTCCAGTCGGCTCAAAAAAGGGATAAATTTGCACCGAAAAGACGTCTATTCAAAACCATTTTAACGAGTGTGACAAAGACAAGATCACTCGACAATCTTTTCAATTTTAAGGAGTCTGAAAAGACCTTAACGATGGACTTGCTGCCTTTTTCTAGATTTAGTCTCATTAGCCCGAAAAAGGTGAAATTTACTAAGGAGAACTCTTCCGGTGAGACGAATCTCCCTAGGTGTACCTTTTTCCTCCTTAATATAAAGGCCGGAAAAAGGGGTAAACTCATGCCAGTAGATGTTTTTCTGAACCAATTAACAAGTGTGAAAGAACAAGGTCACTCAGCGATCTTTTCAATTTTAAGGAGTCTGAAAAGAGCTTAACTACGGATTCTGTAATGTATGTTCTTCTGGACCGGTTTAACAAGTGTGAAGAAACAAACTCACTCGAAAATCTTTTCCTTTTTAGGAAGTTTGAAAAGAGCTTAACTATGGACTTCGTGGGGGTTCCTTTTTCGTAAATTTAGTCCCTCAAGCCCGAAAAAGGGTTAAAATTATACCTGAGAATACTCTTCTAGCGAACCAAAGTTCCTAGAGTATACCTTTGTTCGTACAATTGACTATCCGGACCAAAAAAGGGGTAAACTACTACCAGATAGACGTGCCTTCAAATTTTATTTTGGTGAGCGTGAAGGGTAACAAGATCGCTCAACAATATTTTCATGTTTAGAGGGTCTGAAAAGGGCTTAAAAGAAAACCCATTTGTTTTTTGGGAGTCCCGAGGGTAAGGCCAAAAGTGATAATATATCAGACATGTGAAGGCTCAAACTCGTAATCAAGACAAGGCTAAAAGGACTCTCAAGCCTATAGTAATTTAGCAACAGCATGGACACCAAAATGCAACAAAGATCTACCTAGGGCATCCATGTGAGGGCAGGCTCTACCACTAAATTATGACATTTCTAGAGCAGCAATGACAATTTCGTGTCGCAATTCGGTGGGGTCGATCCTATGGTAAATAGAAAAAGACAACAAGGTGCAATAAGTGGAGGTGGAATCCTAACTTAAATGCAAACAGTTGGAAAAACAACTTTTACCAAAGGACCTTGGAGAGTGACCCATCACTCGAAAAGTTTCCCAAACCAAAAGTGGAGTACGTCGCAACATCCAATAAGAAACTCAAGAACCATACTAAACGATTTTCAATCCAGAACAAACAACCAAAGGGGTTCAAAAAATGACAAAAAGGGCCAAAAAAGTCTATAAATAGAAGCTTGGAAACTCATTATCACCATTGCAAATTGAGAATTGACCAAAAAGCCAAAACCACCCCTTTGCTAAAAAAGTTGATTTTGGGAGCTTCAGTGGACGAAATGCACTTTCGTTCGGACCAAGTTAGTATAAATCAACCCCACTTGCAATTCAAAACTTCCCTTTTTGTTCATTTTAGTTTTTTTTTGGGGGGGGCGCACTCTTAAAAAGGGTGTGACCCTGCATGTATGTGGTTTGTCCAAGGACAACGTAGAAAACAACCAACCCACATTCAAATGCGACTGTGCTCAACACAACCCGCATACACCCTCAAACACATGATTTTTTTTGAAAAACAAGAGTTTAACTTTCTTTTGAACTTATCATTTTGCAGGATGTATGTCCATTGGAGAGAAAGGGAGCATGAAGGCATTGATTCTTTGGTTGCAGAAGACCCTGCTGCTCTTGTCGTATTAGCACAATGCGGGTTGTTGAAATTCTTCCAGTTTCCATTCATGAGGGCACAACCCAGGTTGTTGAATGCCTTGGTAGATTACTGGCACCCAGACACTGTGACATTTATGCTCAAGGGACAATCATTGACTACAATGACTAAGGATATTTATTTTCTGACTGGACTCTCAAGGAGAGGGGAACCATTAAACCTTCGTTCTTTTCCTCCTGGGACTCACAACATAGCCGAATTAATCAGGATATGTTGTGAGGCTAGCACAGATAAAGTGGGTTCACAGGTGTCGATCCACAAAATTTCCAACCTATCACTTCAAGTGATAGTTTTACTTATTGGGTAGATCACTAGATCTGCGGCCTTACATCAAGCCTCTCGGGTGCACATGCATTGTGCGGTATAGTGCTTAAATGCACGAGTTTTTGACTGGAGCACAACCATGCTGGATTGCATGAAGAGACAACTGACAAAGTGTCGTGTGCGGAATAACAAAAACTTTGGGTTCAGGACTATTCTATGTTCCTTTTTCTTCGAGAGGGTACCTAGTCTTACTCCATGAGAAACAGTATGTGGGCACATAGCCTCTCTTCCAGCAGTGTGCAGATGGGAGGCATTGTTGCCGCGACAGGAGGGGGGCGTGACCATTGAGGCCTTCAACGATGATTTTTTCGACTGGTGGTCTCGGCAGATTCCAGATATAGAGGACTACCTCTATGTCAGGATCAACTTCTCTAGGGATCCTGATATGCCTGTACCTCCCGGAGAAAAACGAGGAGAGGCATGTATGTTTATTTTTTTTAATTGTTATTTAATTTTTATTTCTTTATATATACCATTTTTTTATGCGTACTAGAGTATCTAACAACTATGTATCTGTTATGTATAGATGTGGGACCAGTGCATCCAGAAGACTTCTCGAGGACCAAGTGGCGTCCTCGACCAAAGGCAGGACCAGTCACAACTATCGAACCACTAGTAGCAGCAGGGGGACCTCCAGCTGGAGAGGCTAAGAGAGTTTTGAGACAGGTGGAGCGAAACCTTACCGCGCCCACTCGCACAGTCCATATGGAAGAGATCGAGGATCTCCCACCATCGATGCAACCTCACGTAGTTGTGGTGCCACGGACTTGGGTCCAACTCTTCCGGTGTTTGGAAAACGTCATGGTTCACTAAGGCAGGGCCAACAGGCCCCGCCCTTAGCTTAGGATGGACCACTTACGTGCCGAGGGAACTTTTTTGTATATTTTTTAGGGAATAAGCCTCGCGACATATACTGGACATATTTTTGAGGTGCTTGCACCCACCTATGTNATGTATTTACATCTTTTTATGTCTTATGGATTACATTTACTTACAAACGTATTTACATGTGTATGTGTGTGATTTTTCTTAAGTGTGTGCAATATGACAATCTAATACTTGATTAGCTAGAGTATTTGTCATTTGATTCAATCTCCTAGGAACATGGGTATATGTAATGTAATCAAAACAATGTTCTAAGAGACGTACCCTAAGGAATCGTCGATGTAGAGTAGGATCATAAACGCGGAAAACCCCATTTAACTGGGACACAACCAATTATGCATATAAGTAGACCTAGAGGTAAGAGATATCATGCGACAAGGCATCACGAAGCAACTCTATTACTGCACTGTATTCGGCGACGTTATTTGTGGCATCGCCTAAATAGATACCTCCAGAAGATAACAAATGACCTTGAGGTGTGAAGATCACCCAAGCTGCAGAAGAAATCCTTTGAGTGTGCCAGCTAGCACTGTCCGCGAATCCAATGAACACGTCTGATTCACTTGACATCTGCCACAGTGAAAAGTTTGACATAAAAAATGACATGTCCATAAAAAAAAATACAAAAACTAAAATGTATAAGAACTATACATATATACAAGAAGTCACCCAAGGCGACCCACCTACGAGTAATACTTCTTAAGGTAGAGCCCATTTCTAGGCTCTGCTAAAGATTTCCCTTCAAAGTCAACCAGAGGATAAGTGCCCTTCTTTAATACCTCCTTCACAATGAACGGTCTGAACCACATGGGTTTGAACTTGCCTGCCCTCAGGGGATCCTTATCTTGGTCATAGATCAGGACAAGGTCGCCTTTGGAGAAAATCCGAGGGCAAATGGACCAATCATACTGACACTTGACTTTCTTCTTATGAGCATCGTTATCCAAGGTTGCATCACCTCATTGCTCATCAAGCTGCTCGAGATATAATAAGTGTTCCTCAAGCAATGAAGTGTCTAGCAATAATTGTACTGCCAACTTAAGATATGGGATCTGGCATTCTATAGGCAATACTGCTTCCAACCTGTAAACAAGTTGAAAATGTGAGAAACCAGTGGCATTCTTTACAGACGTTTGGTAGGCCCACAATGCCGAGTATAACATCAAATGTCAATTTGACTTGGCCGAATTGATCGTTTGCTGTAAAATGGTCTTGAGTGACTTATTCAAAGCTTCCACATGACCATTCACTTGTGGGTAATAAGGTGATGAGTGTTCTTGTCTCAAACCTAGCTTTAACGTTAACTCAGACATCATTTTATTCTAAAAGTGACTGCCATGGTCAATGACAATCTCCTTCGAGACATCGAACCTTGCTATTATCTGATTAAACAAGAAGAGAGTTTTTGTCTCTCCATCATCTTTGAACATTGGCATAACTTCGACCCACTTGGTGAAGTAGTCTACTACTACGATGATATAATGGTGCCCCTTGGATGAAGGGGGGTGGAATGTAGTATAATCAATCCCCACTTGGTGAAGGGGCCAACTGTGATGATGAGCAACATGGGAGCAGGATGTGCCCTCATCTTCCGTGAGAATATCTGACACGAGTGGCACTTCTTGACCGATTCAATGCAATCTTTGATTAATGTCGGCCAATAGTAACTGGCTCGTAGAATATTTTGGATTGTTGCCAACCCAGACAAATGACCACCACATGCTTTAGTGTGACAGTCGTTAAGCATGAGTGCTGCTTCTTCATGGGTGATACATCGACGAAGGATGAAATCTATACCTCGACGATACAAAGTGTCTTCGAGAATAAGATATGTTTTGGCCTGATGGCATATACGTTGACGCTCATCATGAGAAGCAGAGGCGGGGCACTTTAAAGTCTAGATATAGACTAGTATATCTCCACACGAGGGGTCCGAAGATGAAATCAGAAAAAGATCTCCTTTAATCGGTGATTCTTCGGGCGTAACATCACCTGACTCAACCGGAAGTTATGAGATGAGCTCCACAAAGACCAACAACTTTTTGGATTTCGTCGAAAAAAAATCCAAGTCAAATTCCTGGAGGATAATGATCCATCTAATGATCTTTCCACCGATTACATGTCGTGTCAACACATATTGGAATGGATTCACAATGGCAATGACAGTGGTCTTGCAAAACAATATATAGTGACGGAACCGTTGGACAGTGTGAACTGTTGCCAACGCAAGTTTCTCAACATGTGAGTAGTTGATTTCTAGTCCAACCAGGCCTCAGCTCAGGTAATAAATGACGTTCTCTTCAAGAAAATCGTCCTCTTGAACCAAGACCATGCCGATGGTAGAATCTGTAGCGGTCAAGTACAATAAGAAATCTTTATTATAATTGGGAGTCCGAAGCAAGGGGGAAGATGTGAGGGTGTGTTTCAATGCTTCGAAAGAGCATTGAGTGGCTTCATCCTAATGAAAAGGAACTCCCTTCTTTAGTAAACGCATAAACCCTTTAGTGATCTCGGCATAGTTTGCGGTGAAATGTTGTAAAACGTTTGCTTTTCCCTGTAAACTCTGAAGCTGAGGGACTGTGCACGGGAGAGGAAATTGAACTATTGCTTCAACCTTTAGAGGATCGACCATGATCCCTATTGTCAACACTATGAACCCTAAAAGACAACCCAACATCACACAAAAACTGCATTTGTTTGGATTCAAGTGAATATGATAGTAGTGACATCGCTCAAAAATAAGTCAGAGCTGTGTGGGATGATCAACTCTCTTACGAGATCATGACGCTAAATCATCAAGATAAGCCTCGACTAAGTGTTTGAGATCATGGAAAGAAAAAGACATGGACCGCTGAAAAGTGGCTCCAACATTCTTCAGGCCAAAAGGCATCTTTCGATAAGAAAATGTACCCCATGGACAGATAAAAGTTGTTTTATGCTAGTCCTCGGGTTTGATTTGTATCTAATTATATCCTGAGAAACCATCCAGAAAAGAAAAGACCTCGCAACCTGTGCATTGATCGACAATCTGGTCAATAAATGGGGTGGGGAAATTATCCTTTGGACAAGCCTTGTTCAAATCACGGAAGTCCATACATACGTGAATCATACCCTGCTTTTTGTTGACTGGAACGAGATTTGACACCCATTGAGTCAATTGGATGGGGTAGATGAAACCAAATTTGAGAAGTTTCTCTACTTCAGCCTTAATAGTCGTTGCTTTCCAAGGATTAACCGGATGAAGCTTATGTTGAACCAGCTTGGCGTCAGGGTAAGTCGTAATCTCATGTTCGATGAATCTTGGATCCATGCCTAGCATTTCCTCGTAAGACCAGGTAAAAAACTCACAGAATTCTTTAAATAAATCTGTATAGATATGAATCTCCTCAAGGGAACAGTCTACTCCGACGAATACATTCTCCATGATGTCAGGCATTCTGGAGATATTGATAGGTATCATTTTAGTGATGGTTTCCATATTACCGTCAGCATAAACTACATGCGTAGCTAGGGGATTGATAGGACAAGACCTATCTCCAATCATAGTCAACACAAATTTTCCTGCCTCTATTCTTCCTAGCTCGGGGAGGAAATATGATCTGTGATGGAGATCATCCCACAGTCTGTCTGGAATAGTCAAAGCCTCTAAAATTGCCTCTTCATATGGTAAGACCAAGTCTAAGGAATCGATAGTGGCAAGGGAACCTTGAGCCCAGACAGGCTCGAGAACTGGATCTAACTCTTGTGTGGAAGTCAGATCAGGGTTAGCGGAAGCTTGTTGGACTATAGAGTACGCAAATTTTACAGCGAACAAGGGCATGGACATGCCATGGTGCCCTGTCCCTTCAATCATGGTTGATGGGGAAGGAAAAATCCACAGATCATTAAAGTAAGTTGTGTGGAACGACGACATTGAAAAGATTTCAGCCTTAGGCTAGTCGAGGACAACCGATATCATTTTGACATCGTCAGAAGGAGGCAGGTAATCAAAAGTACCCATGAGAGGTGGGCACAAACCAACCCCCACATTGACGATGTCAGGCTATGGGTTATCAATCAGCGGGACCGTGGATGCCACCGATGAAGGGTCAGGTCTAGATAAGGACAATTGATCAATGGTCACGATTCAACCCTCATGTGGAAACAACAAGACCCAAAAAATTGTGGCAACCACTGCATGCATGGCATATTTCCAACTTCTTCCTAACAGGAGGTTGTAGTCGAGAGGTACATTGACCACTTCAACTTTGACGCACACGGTATTCCCTCCTAACTGCACGGGGAAAGAAGGAATGATTCCATGTGGTCTAAAAGAAAGACCGTCGAAATCCATAAGAAGAGTAGGTGAAGGAGACAGAACAGGATGGCCAATGGCCTTCCAACATGCCAATGACATCATGCATGTCGAGGCACCCCCATCAACCACTGTACGAAAAATATTTCGGGTAGAATATTTCATGGGGTGAGCCACTACTATCTAAAATGTGACATGGTATGGGATACGAGGCTTCAATTTAGTTGTATCAAGCATTATAGTTCCTGGATTACATGTCTCGATGGATCCTAAGGTGGCTAGTAGAGCTTTTATCTGTGAAGGGCAGCTCTGGAGGACCTCCAAAGCAGGCATCACGCAAGGAGTTTATGACAAATCCTCCACCACAGAGTAGTTATGGGTGGCCCTCGCATTTGGATTATGTGAGGCCTTCTTGAATGCCCCTTTCAGGATGTGTGTCATTGTTTCACCCATCGTTCTCTCGATCTGGAGAGGAACAGACAGGTTTTCAGCTTCTTTACCGTTTTTGGCAGTACTTGGCATTATGCAATCATGTGCCCTAGTAGCTATGTGAGATTCACCTTTCAACATACAGATATTCGAGGTCGAGGGGTTACTAGACGACGAAGGGGGTCCTTTACTTCCCCATCCGCATTCACAAAGTCTTGAGTTAAATTTTTCCCATGAGGAAATAGGTTTGTTAACACTGCAGGTTATTGTTGTGCCAATAAATTTTGGGTCTCCACGAGTCAAGGGAACAGGTGAGTCGAGTGGTCTTCCACGCAAAGGTTGCATGGATACTTCGACTTCTTTCTCTCTGTGTTTCCCCAACCAACATTATTGGTTGATTTCTTATCCCCCTTACCCTTATTTTGTTGTTTTTTCTTCCCTTCGACCTGTTGGTTGGCCTTTGGGTTCGTCGATTGCACGTTGTGTACATCCAACATCTGAGCAGGGAGAGCAGTCGAACTAGGAGTTGGGTTGGCCACTGTCTGTTGTATTGAAAATTGTTGCAATTAGTTTGACAGTGGATCAGTGGGCTTTGCTTGTGCTGAACCAATAATGTCGTCAGCATGTGGTCCAGACTTGTGTCTGGTCTTATCAAGAATAGACTGTGGCGCATCTAGAAAAACTTCATAAAGAAAACCAGACTAAGAGTAAATCATCTCTAGCTATTGAGCTCTCATTATCGCTTCTTCCTCCGAAAATACCCCCTACATTGCTACATCTTTGGATAGTTGTGGTACCAAAGACTTAAGGAACCATTCTAGTAGGAATGCTGGTGGAACTGGTACTTTAATCAAACTCTTCTGGCATCGCCATTCTCGGATGTGATCAGAGATATGGTTAGCCTTTGTCTGCTCAAATTTGGCCAGCAGTTATGTGCCAGCATCGTATCTCACAGGTAATTGAAAATGGTTTAAAAAAACCATTACCAATTGGCCAAAAGTAGAGTATCTTGAGAGGTCGATCTTGATGTACCATTTTGTGGAACTCTTGATAAGAGTGCATTGAAACAGACGCAACTGGACGGAGTCATCCCTCAAATAATTGGATGAGCACCATAGGTGAAAAGTGGTCACATGATCACCCGAATCTTCATTAGGCTTACCTTCGAAGGAATGTCCAAGGGCAACTTGGTCAGCATGGCAGGCCAATGTGGATCGTGACAGATTGGGTCATTCAATAATCTTGACAAGTCTGGAAAATGCAAAGTTGTCAGAAATGGTAGCTTAGGTTGTTGAGTATGTACATGATGATAGGAGCCTGGGATTTGACTGGCACCAAGTTGCCAGGAAAATTTAGGTTGTTGTCCCGAGTTCTGGTAAAAACCATGTCATGGGCTAGCATTCGAATGTTGCGTTGGTTGAGACGTCATCATCTCACTCCCATAATAGGACATTGAAGGCTAAGAAGGGATTGCTCCCGACGTTATGTTCCAAAGGTTCTAGAAAGTGTTGCCCCCTACCAATCCTACAGGCATAGGTATTGAGCCTTGCCCAGGGTTCCATTGACCATGGAAGGGGTTGCCCCTGGTCGACATCCCTGACAAGGGAACTGCTCCCTGCCATGGATTCCAAGGTCCTTGAGAAGTGTCGGCCCCCTGTGCAGGTATAGTACCCTATGTAGGATGTTGTGATCCAAAACTAGGGTTTCCCCTCGCTGATATGGAAGATGACGAGAATGCGTTGCTACCAAATGTGTCGAACAAAGAGAAAAACAAAGAACCCACCAATGTGGTACTAGAAGAAGGTCCTTGACTAGCTTCTCTCGACAGGTTGTAGTTCATGGTCAACCAGACGAATTGTTGAGAAGCGTCGTCGAGCGAGGGAGACGATGGAGGTATATGACCCCCGTCGTAAGGGAAATCATTATAAGGGGTTGAGGTGCCCCCCATGGATCCTTGCAGAGGAGCTTGTGAGCTCCCTACCCCCAAACCCAAAGTCTGTAAGGTGGAGTAGAAAAGGACCGAGTTCGTGTCAAATTTGAGCATCCCTTATGAAAATGGAGGGCCTATCGCACTCTACGTAAATGGTGCAGTGATCACCTCCGTGGACGGAATCAGACCACTTCTCGAGGTAGAGGCGGTCGAGACCATAGTGGCCTGGACCTGCGAAGGTGAGTTAGGAGGCGGAACACCCCCAGTTGTGGCAGTCGTAGAGGGAGTATGAGGACTCCCTGATGAAGTAGCAGCATTTTCTTCCATCTCTGCTTGCAGTATTATTTGACGCTCGTGATGCGTTACCCTTGGAGGGGCAATCTATATCAGAAGTGGCGCTGACAAGTCGGTGATCGAAGAGTTATACAGACTGGGAGATTTCGCTCCAAGGTAATAAATAGTTGGTCCCTTCGGAAACGAATGTTCTCCTCTCGGAGATGGCTTGGGTACAGTTTCATGTGGCTCGGTCGCCTCAAATGACCCTTCCTGGTCAAGTCTTCACCTTTGCAGTGGCGGTGGTGGCTCCAAGTTAACCGGCGGCATGCCCAAAATCCTTCGCGACTGATGGAGCCCTTGATCTTCCACTGTGTGAGAAGATCAACAACACACTAAGTCTTTCTAACGTTGAATACCAAAACATGCACTAGAAAAATTTTCTATGAGATGCAGCAAGCAAACCACTATTACTAGTTGGAAGAACAGTTACAACAACCAACACTAGAGAAACTTACCGGTGCAAGTGAAACTTGAACACGGAAGCACCCTCCGGGTATACTCTACAAAGCATGGCTCGATGTCTACCCTAGGTGTCGTGGTATACCCCCGTAGTCACCTGTGTAAGTTCCTAAAATCAAAGGCAACTAGGTTGCCAACTCGTGAACAACTACCAGGCAGGTACAGTCAACAGTCGGGTGGACCAAAATGAGTAGGGTATCAAGCCTGAAACCTATCGAGGGTATCGAAAGCAAGTGTTATGGAAGATGACTGAGGACCTCGAATAGATTCGAGACCCATGAAGCTTCGTGGCAAATGATATCAACGTAATCCCAAGATAAGTCCTCTATATGTGTTCCTCTGCTACGATTGGTCCATCTTTGGAGGGGTTATCTCCACTACCTTTCCGCACACGACCTCGTGTTTAACCCCTTTGTTAGAGGGGGGTCTAGAATAATTTTCACGTTACTGGACTTTTTCACTCCATAGAACAAACTCCTATGTTTGTTATATAGCCTTGAAGAGTTTCCTCTCCAACCTAAATCAAGGCTCTAGCCTAATATAGTTGATGGACCCTACAAACATGAAGGTATGATTAGTTTTAATTAAGAATTAATTTTAAGTGGTTTATCTTAAGTCAAAGGAATGGAAATGAAGCTGATGGTGTTTTTAAAGAGAGGAAAGAGAAGAACAAAAGTTGGAAACAAAATTACTTCTTCTTTAACAAACAAAGATTTGCAAATTGAAAACTCTTTAACCAACTTTTCTAACTAACTTTTCTTTCCAAGATATTTTAAAAGAAAACACTCAAAACTGAATTTTGCTCGACTACGAGCTACTTAACGTCCTAAGTATTTATTAAATAACTTAAGAAAGCACTCTTCTTCCTGACAAGTAAAGACAACTAACCTAACTACTTAAACAAACAAGAAACTGATTTTTTTTTTTTTTTTTAAATGCTTCAAAATAAGAAACTTGAAAATGAATTCTTTTTCTTTTCTTCCAAAGAAAGTAAAAGGGAAAAAGTGAAGACAAGACGAGACCAAAAACTAACTTCTGGTCTACTTCGGCTCGCAGAGAGTCACTGACAATACTAAACAAGCTAATCAAAAAAACTCACAAAACTTGTCTCAAACCCTAATCAAGAAAACACAAGAAATCTTGATAAAGAAAAAGCTAATTGTTGTCAAACCTAGGCCAAATACTGCAAAACAAAACAGAGACCGGGGCTAGATCAAGAAAACCCTTGAGGAATATGGGTTCATTCAGGGAAGAGGATGACTGCCTCTTCTTTAAAAAATATTTTCCTAACACAGGCACACAACTGATACTTCAACAGCCTACTTATGTACATGGGATGTCCAAAGATAGGGCGCGTATGTATGCGTACAGACCCAATGTAGGCCGCGTACACCTCTGCAGCTTCTCTAAAAACAAAACTAACAGTCAAGCAAACTAGGAAGGAAATACTGGTATGGAATACCAAAATCCCTTAAAGACACAGAAACTTACACAAATTCAAGAAACAGTAAATAAGCCAATTAAAGACATCCAAAAACAAAAATCCCCTAAAAACCCTAGAGTTCCCTAGTATGGTCGCCAATTCTGCTATAGTGGGAAAAACCCCCTATGGACTACACTAGGGTTCTAAAGTGCAGGCAGAGATAACCGTATAAAGTCTCCTACTTTTAACAACTCTCCCCACAATACCCCATATTCATGCATAAAGTACAAAGTATAGGGATCCAGTAGTCTTACCTTAAACTCTGCGTTCGGTGTCGATCCCTTTGTGCTCGGTTGTTCCTCGACTGCAAATATCCTCCCAAGGTTGACCTGCATTCACCAAAAGACAAACAAGAAACTACGAACATGCATTCTACATATGAATTAGTGGGTTAGATGTCATAATAAAATATAAATCAAATATCAAGATTGAACACATCATGTGGCGGGACGAAAAAAGTACTTCTTTATATTAATCTCACAAAGTCACTTACAAAATGAGATTGGTGACTGCTCCTCGAACCCGGTCCTAGGATTCTCTTCACCAAGCTCCAATTGCTTCCACGTATCTTTCTCCTCTTCAGCTCTCTCTAGGAAATGGATTAGATTAGTAATGGAGGAAAAAGGGCTAGAATAGGGAATTTTGGCTCAAAACTCACAATGTGGCTGCAAATTCTTAGGGCAAGGGGGATTATGAAATGGGCAAAGTTTAAATTATTTCATGCTTCTCTTAGGAATGGGACCCCAACACCTTCTTTTATATGCTAAAATGATAGTTATTTGGTTGGGTGCTGGGCTATAGGCAGTCAATTGGTTAGGAAACTACCCAAAATCCTGTATTCCATTGCAACTTTTTATTTTTTGCAACTTTTGTGGGTATACGTGGGTTGTAATAGTGTAGCTAGCATACGTAACCGAGTTGTAGTGGTGCAACAAGCGTACATACACGGGAAATAATGGTGTAGGGCGCATACATCTTCAAAAAAAATGTTTTTTAAGAAGAGCTTTTAGTGATAGCTTGGAAAAAATGGCAAGTAAGATGGCATGATGCCAGGTATGCATGTATGGTGAAATTTAGGGTTATAAAAGAGAGGTCGGTCACAGAGACCCTGGATCTGGATGCGATTTTTCTCTCATTCTGAGAGAAAATCACGAAGAAGACAAACTTCCCCATCTGAGAGATGACCTTCCTGCATTGCTTGGAAGAGATCAAGGAAATAACACTAGGTGGGACTGCCTCTGGTATCCTGTAAAATTTCTTGTTCAAAGTAATAATAACATTGTGAGGCATAGACTCATATACAACATGGTGTTTCCATAAATATGGTTGGCCCAAAAGAACATTACAAACTTTGAAAGGGGAAACATCACACAATACCTCGTCTTTGAAGGGCTTGATTCCATATGATAGGAAACATTGTTGGCTGACGCGAATGTCACTTCCTTAGTGGAGCCATCCGATGGTGTAGGGATTCAGGTGCAACATTGTCGGCAGGGTGAGTCACTTGACAACCTCTGCTGAGATGAGGTTCTTCTATCTACCGCTATCAACAATGAAGTGCAGCGAGGTACCCTTCAACCACATCTGTGAATGAAAAAGGCACTTGCCTTCCTCTGGCTGATCTGGTTCAACGAGTTGGAGCTTGGTGGTAGCAACGGTAGCACTGGGTTCTGCATCAATGATCTGTCTCCTCCTTTCTGGTTCTGACTTAGAGTCACAACCCACATATGATTTAGAGGTTTTCACCCCAGCCACCAGCAGTGTTATGTCAAGGGTTGTTATGGAAGTCGCACCACTTCCTGATATCTTTCTTTGTCTTTCTGGTGTCCTTCTTTCCTTGCGGCCTGGACTCCTGAGGTGGTCCGCCTTTGATATATCCTTTGTTCTGCGGGTTGGGGCCACCCTTTCCTGGATTTTTATGTGAGGGGTTCCTAGGCCCAAATTATCGCGTCTTTTGCTTGAGCTTCTACTCGATTTTGACGACATATCGGTAGGCCGCGCCCAAGGATGAGATGTCCAGAAAATCCGTTTCATCCTGGATATATCTATGCAGACCACCACGATACTTGAGCACCAGATGTTGCTCAAAATATTTGATATCCATCTTGGTGCGCAAGGTATGGAATATATTTGTGAACTCGGGCATTGCTTGGTCTCTTTCTTTCCATAGTGTGGTCCATTTTGTATATAGGTCATCATAACTTCCAACAGGGTAGTATTGTTCCTTAATAACATCCTTGAAGGACTCCCAAGTGACCACGACTGTAAATAATGAGGTTCCTTTGTTTCCTTTTGCTCACAGAAAGTTTCCCACCAATATTTGACATGGGGAATGGCTTTGAGGAGTGCAAAAGTAATATTTTCTCTATTCGAGAAGTTATGGATAGAGAAATACCCTTCTAACAGATTCAACCATTTGTCTACAACATCTACGTCTATGTGACCTTCAAATATAGGAATATCTAAGTTGATTTGTACCTTGAAGAGGGTGACGCCTTCGTTTGAGGAAGATTTGTTGCCTATTAGTAGCCGCCGAAGGATTTGCACAAAACTATGCATCATCTCATTCCTCTGTTGTGTGAGGGATTCCTCGAACAACATTTTGAAGGGATCTCATGTCCCATCATTTTTCTTTTCTCCCGCCATGAGAGGTCGCTTGGGCGTGCGAGAGCTTCTGTCCTCAAGAGAAACAAGCTCAAGACCCAATTATTTGTACCATGACCTCATTGGGGACATGAATTAAGAATGACAAGGAGAAAACCACTCTGATACCACTGATTCAGATTTTATGAGCAGAATGAAATGAATACAGATTATTATCAAAATATGTTTAACGAAGAATAACAAATATACAGTAAAATTGGTTTCTATTCAATAAGGAAATAAGTTGAAACTGTAAAATGCAACGAAAACAAGCTTGTTAGAATGGTGGTATCTTATCTTTGAGAAGATATGTGACGGTTTCTCTCATTCGTCATAATATGATTACAATGAAACTCTCAAGGCCTTTTTACAATAAACGGGAATGTCAAAAACCCTAGACATTTAAAAACCTAAGTTAGTACATCAACTTCCCGGGGTCATAACTTTTGCATACAATCTACGTTTTAAGCGCACGATAGCTGGTTGGAAAGGTATATCCGAGGAATACACATGTTTCCCATGGCGAGCCCTACACATATTGATTGTGGTGAGCCCTACAATTTGTTTAGGGCCTCAAAATGGCCCCGAAAGTCAAGGACCCAAAAACTAGAAAAAAAAACTATCGAACTAGAAAACTGCCAAAATGAGTCGATTGGAATAGGTAGAAGGCCACCAACATCCATCTTGATCAAAAACAATATATGACTGATCCAAATGAACAAAAAAATTCAGGGATGATTTTTTGGCTCATCCCCCCAGGTCATGCATGTTTATGGACATGATCTTCATGAGAGACCTAGAGTTGGGGCAATACTTTCTCTAAGGACCCCAAAGATTATCTTTTTCCTTCCCTATGAAATCTTACGATGAGCTCATTCTTGAGCTATCTTGAGTGCTAACTTACGCCCTCAATTAAATCCTTTATTTTGGTTTATGGCATCCCACATAAGGTTCTTAAAAGGAATTTTGATAAATGTTTATCGATGTGATTAAAGCTAAATTATGTATTGTATATAATTATAGAGGTGATATAATATAATTGCTTTGTATATCTTATTTTTAATAAAGATGTGATGTCACATTCTTATTTGTTTTTTGAGTTATCACTAAGAGTTCATGTCTTGTTTTTATAGTTCATGCCATGTGGGAATCAATAGATTTGGTAATAAGCTATGAAACATGACACACCCCTAGGCCCCTCGTGTCATGAATCCTACATAGGGACATGGATTCATGTGGGCGCATGCTAGACATGAATTTGACACATGTCTTGTGCATAGGACACATGCCAAATTCATGTCTGACACATGCCCTACATGTGTTCTAATTTGATGACATGTGTCACACACAAAAAATGACTCAGACTCATGTTTTCTCATGTAGGTTAGAATTGTGAGGTTTTTTGGTGTGCAATTGAGGGTTATCTTACCTTACTAGTGCTATTTAAAGATGACCCCATCCCCTCCATTTCACCCACCCTAGTAATTAATGACAATATTAAATTCTTAAAGTAAAAATGACATTTTCCTTTATCTTTCATTTCATCATTTTACTTAAATTTTTAACATTACCACTAATTGTTTTCGAATGATTGAGAGTGGTTCCAACCTCATTGGACTTCATATAGAGAAAGTAGAATTTTAGGTACCATTCAAAATTCAACAAACTTAATGATTTTTGGAATTTCAAGATTGACATGATTGCAATGTTTCCACTAGATTCTATCATGTGTGAGGGTATGCAATTGGCATTTAGTGAAGAGCACTAACCCTTCTATGTACCTCAATGTTGGTGGCATTAATTGTTGAACTCTTATGTCATGACCCCAGTAAAAGTGTACCTTTCACTCAAGTAAAACCACTTATTAGGCATGTTAAGTTTTTTCTATCTTATTTTAATGCTTAGAGGGTGACACTAATGATGAGGATTCTAACATAGGTAATCATTTTCATGATATGCAGTTATTTGTTGTATCATGAATTTTTTTGGACTTTAGAGACCATTTAGAGCCTCTTTGTTGATGTATTTTGGTTCAGAGATGGATTGCACTTGTGTTATTTTTCTTATATCGACCCTTAATTGCTATATGCATGCGGAATTTTGCATATTTGTGTATAATGGTTTGGATTTAAATGGATGCACATGTATATATATGTTTTTTTTCCAAAATTTGAATGTTTAATGTATTTTTTGGTTGATTGGGTTTTTGGTCTATTTTTTTTTTTTCGATTTTGGTCTAGTTCACATTTTTTTGGTCAATCGGTTCAACGACTAATCCATTTTTTATAACATTGATTCCAAGTGTTGGGCAAGTGGATTTTTCAACCAGTGCTATAGTCGATCACTTTTGATGATGGTGATCCTCATGAGGGGCCATCCTCCACACCAACAGATACATAGATTAGAATGGATATAGAGGAAGAGGAGGAGGATGGAGAGGGTAGTGGTAGTGATGTTGATTTTGATGATTATGACATGGAGGACTAATAACAATCATGACTCATGACCTATGAGATTATTCCATCTACGGTTCTAGTATATATCATATTTTGTGTTTGTCGTAGGCATTCCCACCTATAGTATCAATGACTTGATTTCATATCTATATATATTGTAATACATTTTGGTTTTGATGACTTAATGAGAATTTTGCGGGTTATGGTTCTAATTTCTTGTGTGTTTGTCATTTAATCATCATAAATGTAGTATTAGTAAGTGGTACGAATAACTAGTTGTATGATTGAATTTATATCATGTAAATGTTCTAGTTTCTAAATATATTTGAATTTTTATGTTTATAATTCATTTTTGTATGTGTAATTATATATATATATATATATAATGTGTTCTTTGTGTCTTGTTTTTGAAGTCTCTACGCCACATGTTTGACACTCATATTTTTGTGTCTCTGTTTCCCATGTCATTATGTCATTGTGACTTAAGCAATAAACAATCAATATCACATGCAAAAGTGATGTTTGACACTCATATTTTTGTGTCTCTGTTTCCCATGTCATTATGTCATTGTGACTTAAGCAATAAGCAATCAATATCACATGCAAAAGTGATTTTGTCAACATGGTTTCATCATGTATAAAAATGTTGTTGTGCATATAAAAGTTGATAAGGATAAGGAGTACCAACATATTTTTCAACCTTAAGATGTCATATCATATAGTCATAGTCCACCAAAAAGTTATACAAAGACAATGATATTATTCTCTCTATATAAATATATAAAGAAATTACATTGTATATTGTTTCTCCCATCACCATGTTACCATTTTGTTCAACTTCAAGTGGAAGAGGAGGTCGAGCCTTTTCATTTTTTGTGCCCTTGATTCTCTTAGTATGCATATTAGACACTAAAGCATCAACATAGGAAGCATAAACTAACAGAAAATGAAGGAGAAATGTTCCAATCAGTTTTTCGATCATTCCAAGGCATACTTTCACAATTGGAAGTGTAGAACATTAGTGGTTGATTCGATATCATCCTAAGGCCTCATTGCGCCTCAGTATGTCAAATTTCAAGAGGAAATTAAGCAATCTCCTTAATTCAAGAGGAAATTAAGCATTCGTTAATTCACTTTGGTAATGTATCCTGTAAGGAATTTACACTATGTATATCCAGTGTATTTGATATGTTAATGTGGTTTTCAGTTACGTTTCATCTTATTGTTTAATTCACACTTTCATGTTAAATCTACATATAGATCATTTTATAAGTTTTTATCTTTTATTAAAAAAGTTTCATCCTAATGATCATTGTTATTTAGGTAAGTTACTGATCATTGTTATTTAGGTAAGTTACTGTGGAAAGATGATGTAAGAAAGTAAATTCTTTGTAAAATAAATAATAATAGATGGGATGTAAAATGTTTAGTGGTGTCAATATGTTGTATCATATTGTCCTAGGATGTTAGAGAATGAAAAGTTGTGGAATCATTTATAAAATGTTTTGATTTGTGTTAAGATGTCGTATTATATTGTCATGGGTTGTATGAAATGACGTGTGTTAATCATCCTTTAGAATTGCATTGTATGTATTTTGAGGGGTTTAAGTTGTACGGTTGGATGTATCAATGTTGCAGTGATGCATCATTGGGATGGGTGTTGATCTCCCAGAGATGCTTAATACTTGTCATATAAAATGTTTTGATTAGTGTCAAAATGTCATATAAAATATTTTGAGTTTGTATCAAAATGTCATATTATATTGTCATAAGGTGTTTATGTAACATGCCTTCTATATCAATATCAAAATATGGTTTTCTAGTCTAACAATTCATTGATGGAAGCAATATTTTAAACAAATTTCCATAATATAATAAATTTTCATAAAGAAACCCTTGCTCTTAAATATAATGGCAAAGTTTGGCATTAGAACTCATTGGTCAACAAAAGTCGATCTTTCGAAGTTAAAGTTGAAGGAGATGTTTTCCAATAATTTAGTAATTAGCATTAGCATTCAAAATATACAACATAACACACTTCCAAGATGATAAAAACTATGTACCGATCCAAGGTGGCAGACGTAGGTGGGGTTATTTTCTCCCCATGAGGCAATACTAGATACAATTTCTCATAGAGCCTTGGTACAACGACAAACAATTAAGCAAAGGTGTACGTTCTTCTTCAAGGACTTCTCTTGGCCAGGCAACATGGTCTAGACTCCATCTCAATCCCAAAAAATTCAAAAGTGGTAATAAATCATGTGAGAAAGAGAACGTTTCCCTCATATATGAAAATGAGAAAAATATTCATAAGAATTCACATGGAACTTGAAACCTTCCAAAACCTTGCCCCTTATCATGTTCTCCTCCATAATAATGAAAACATGGATGGATAAGCCAATATAGCTATCCTAGACACCATAGGACTACTCCACATTAACAAACAGACCATTTTCCAACATATGCCTTGACTTACATCATGGTTTCAATTATAGACTCACAAAGAAGTTCCATAAGGGGCTTTGGACTTCACTCCCCTTCCATTTCCCTCCTCTATCCATGTCCCTCGGTCCCCATTCAACCAATGTTATGGTTAGTCTCAACGCATGTCACCCTCCATTTTAACACGCTGTGCTCTATGGTGTTCCCACGTGGGTGCCTTTCTCGATCCTTCTCCCTTCCTTTGCCCAGATTTAATGGCTTTGTATTTCCCCCATGGTTTCACTTGTGCCTTTTCACTTACACTTAGCTCATGTACCTCCGCTTGGTTTCATCTGCTCCCCACCTCATGGATTTTGTCCTTCAGATCACTCTCTTTGCGTCATCCCAACCCTTGGCGATATCAACCATGCACTATAATCATGGTACCTTCCCCCTAAGTTAGAAGATCACCTTGTGCGAGTGTATCACTCATTCAATGGATTTGAAGTTTGAATCACTCTATCCTCTGTGGCGGTAATCACTCACACAACAGATTGAGAAATTAAAAGGATCCCATCTGTGATTTGAGTAGCCACACTTGGATTCAACAGAGCATTTAGCATTGTTTCAGTGTTGGACTGAGGGACCACTGTAAGTGTTATCGTTGTTTTAGAGCGGGACTGTGATTATAGTAGAAGTTGTAAGCATCAACGTAGCTTAAGGAATTTGGGCCATGGCCAAAAGAATTATAGGCAGTGCAATTTGGAGACGTGAACTCCAGGAGGAAGAGCACACAAACTTGGTTAAATCTATGTAGGCTCTGGGAATACAAATGAACATCCAGTCAGCACAGGTGCTTACTGCAATGGAGTGACTAGTGGAACATGAGTAATGGAAGCATCAACTTCAAGATGAATGTGCAAATTTTAGGTCTGAGGTAGAAGAAATGCGCTATAGACCAACCTCTCCATCACCAACCAACACAACCACAACAATCTCAGATGAGGCCTCCTCTCCAGGTTCTCATATGATGATTCCAGACCTGAATTCACCTCCAGAGTCCACTGAGGCAGAGATTGATAGGAAAGATCCTCCAAATTTATAATCTCTTGATGCTAAGTTTTTGTATTTTGATCTTAACGGTGTTGTATAGACTGTATAGCAGGAGTTATATAGGAATTATGTATGAATTGAAGCCAATCCTTGGTTTTCATGGAAATCTAGTTAGTATATAACATGTTTTTGTCACCTTAGAAAAGGTTGATTTTTGCTCATGTAAACTCTTATTTTGTGAAACTTCTGGCAGAGTTTTTGAATAAAATTATTTCCCGGAAAAAAATATGTATTGATGGCATTCCAATTCCAATTTACCATAAGTACAATCATTTATTTCATATACTAAATCTATCTCCAACTTTCAACAAATAAACTCATCACAACAATCTCATAGAATCTCTTGAATGGAGAGTTTATTCACTTTCGAGGAGGACAATCCTAAGGAGTAGGTTTAATGTCTTCAATCTTATGAATTTAACACCATATTCATTTATTCGAAAAATATATATATAGTCATCAAAGTTCTTATAAACCTACACAAATAACTCATTACCCAACGGATTTTATAACTCATTAATTAAATATTCATAGTTACACAACATGTCATAAAACCATCACAGGGTAATAATATTGAGACAAAATCATGATATACACCATAACATAATGAAGGTAGTCACTTCACAACATTCTATAAGATCATTCACAATAGTTATAAAACAATCTATGCACAATAATAAAAATTGTTAAGGGTAGGGGAAATGACTATCGCCTTTTTTCAAAGAGGTCAATGCAAGTAAAATAGGGAGGTTAAACTCATTCAATGCAACCATTAGAGATCATCAAACAACATTTTAAAATTTATTAATAAATTCAACTCTTAAAATCCAAGATTTCATAAAAAGAACCAAGAGCCAATTATTAGACATCATCAAACAATAGTTTAAAATTTATTCATCAATTCAACCCTTAAAACCCAAGATTTCATAAAAAAGAGCCAAAACATGGCACTACAGGACAGCTCACGAGTCCTCTGAAGGAAAATAACAAGCCTATAATGTTCACATGGGTTATATGAGGGAAACATGCATGCTTCATGTTATTATCCCTAAGGAAACTTGTTTGCATCTCTAGAATTACTTAGAAATTTGGTTTGTAAGAGCTACATGAGATCTTCCAAGTTAAACCATTGATCAAGGACTAGTCAAGGAAAGGTTCACACATCAATGAACTTTTTTTAAATCATTGAAGAGAGTGCATTCCAAAAAATATAATTTTAGAGACTAAGAATTTTGCTAGGGAAGCTTAGATGATATGCACCTACATGAAAAAGGTTCCACAATTCCAATGAAAAAGAAACTTCTTAGTAATTCAATAGACAAATTCTTTGAAACCATAACTTCCATATTATCATCCTAAATGAGCACAAGACCCATTCCTCATTACAATCCCTTTTTCAGACACTTAGAATGCATGTTTTTTCAATGTATTTATATACATAGATTACATCCTAATTAATTTCAAACAACCATTTCATCCATCAACAACCATAGAAAATTATGTATCAATTTCTCATAACCATTAATAACTCTATATTCTCAAACAATTTTTTTTTATTCCATAATAGAGGAGAATAAGAGGAAGAAATTATCTTATTCATAATATGAGTTCCAAGGCAACTGATTAGGTGTGAGAAATTTTCCTTCCAACAATAGGAAATGCTTTGTGGATGTTACCCCTTTGTTGGGCTATGAGA